>JAHBCN010012726.1:20000-26050 GCA_019359885.1 Listronotus oregonensis
TTTTCCCTTTTTTTTTTTTTTTGGGGGGGAAAAACCCTTTTTTTGGGGTTTTTTTAAAAAAAAATTTTTTTTTTAAAAAAAATTTTTAAAATTTTTTTCCCCAAAAAATTTTTTTTTAAAAAAAAAAAATTTTTTTTTTTTTTTTAAAAAATTAAATTTTTTTTAAAAAAAAATTTTTTTAAAAAATTTTTTGGTTTTTAGGGGGAAAAAAAATTTTAAAAAAAAAGGGTTTATTTTTAAAAAAAAAATTTTTTTTTTTCCCTTTTTTTTTTTTAAAACCTTTGAAAAAAAAACCCAAATTTTTTTTAAAAAAAAAATTTTTTTTTTTTTGGAAAAAAATTTTTTTTTAAAATTTTTTTTAAAAAATTAAAAATTTTAAAATAAAATTTTCCCAAAAAAAAATTTTTTTTTTTTTTTTAAAAAAATTTTTTTTAAAATTAAAAAAATTTTTTTTAAAAAATTTTTAAAAAAATTTTTTTTTTAAAAAAAAAACCCCCCCAAAAAAAAATTTTTTTTTTTTTTTTTTTTTTTTGGGGGGGGAAAAAAATTTAAAAAAAAGGCCCGGGGGGGAAAAAAATTTTTTTTTTTTTTTTTTTTTTTAAAAAAATTTTTTTTTTAATTTTTTTTAAATTTTTTTTTAAAAAAAAAAGGGTTTTTTTAAAAAAAAATTTAAAAAAAAAATTTTTTTAAACCAAAAAAAACAAAAAAATTTTTTTTTTTTCCAATTTTAAAAATTTGGAAAAAAAAAAAGGGGGTTTTTTTTTTAAAAAAAAAATTTTAAAAAATTTTTAAAAAATTTAAAAAAATTTTTTAAAAAAAAAAGGGCCCTTTTTTTTTGGGAAAATTTTTTTAGAAAAAAAAAAAAAATTTTTTTTTTCCCTTTGAAAGGGGAAAAAAAAACCCCTTTTTTTTTTGAAAAATTTTTTTTTTTTTTAAAAAAAAAAAACCCCCCCAAAAAAAAAAAACCCCCCCCCAAAAAAAAAAATTTTAAAAAAATTTTTTTTTTAAAAATTTGTTTTTTTTCCCCCCAAAAAATTTTGGCAAGTTAATAAAAAATTTTTAAACAGGTATTCTACACAGACATCATCGGTGGGGAAAACGCTTTTTTGTATCGTACCTGGTTGTATTTGAGCGCTTCCCCGGGCCGCTGAATTCTTCGCCGACTCGCCCTTTCCCCCATGGAAACCGCCAAAGGGTTAAAAATTTAGTTGCCCGGTTTTTTCCAAACTTTAGGGGAAACGTGGCCCAGGATCTACAGGGAAGAAAGGGGGGATATATGTATTTTATAAAAAATATTGTTATATACATTTTTTTAAAATTTAAAAAAAATACATGAGCACTTACGGCAATTATCTCCCGAATAATTCGTGGTCCCGGGCGAGATGTGTGTTTCCTGTGGAAAATAGTTGGGAGGCTTCAAAAAATATGACCGATAGCTTATTCGACGCGGAATAAAAACTGAGAAAGGCGTTTTTAGGATTTTTTCTGCCAATGGAAATTCAATTGTTATTAACAAAAAACCCAAAAAAAAGGGATTTTGATTTTTTATGGTAATTAAAAATCATAAGAAAAGCCCAAATTGCAAAAAAGATCGTTGAAGAGGAGGGGGTTTCCAAAAAAAATTTTTGGGGTTCTGTCTTCCCTTATTTATAATTTTAATTTAACACTAAAATTTTTTTTTTGGGTATTTAGGATTTATTGAAATTTTTTTCAAAATTAAGGGGTTTTTTCAGAACAATTTAAAGGGAAATTTTTTCCCCTTAAAAATTTAACCCAAAAAATGATTTTTTAACAAGTTAGACAATTGTTAATTTTAAAAAAATTGTTTTTGAACTTTCATCTTTATTGTACATTAAAAAAAAACGTCTATATTTTTCGCGTCGTGAAGTCCTTTTATATATAAAAATTTAAATTTTAAATATTTTATAATAATTTTATAATTTAAATTTTATTTTATTTTTAATTTTTTGTTTTATAAAATTATTATAAAAAATTATATTTTTTAAAAAATTTTATGGGTTATTTTTAATATTAAAAAATATAAAATTTTAAAAAAATTTTAAAATAATTATTAAAATTTTTAATTATTAATAAAAAATTTATTTAAAAATTTTATAAATTAAAATATTTTTATAAAAATTAAAAAAAATTAAATTATTTTCAATTTTAAATTAAAACCCTAATTTAATTAAAATATTTTTTATTTTTTATATTAATAAAAAATATTTTTAAATAATAATTTAATTTTTTTGTTTAAATTTTAAAAAAAGGGGGGAAAAACATTTTTTCTAAAAAACCCCCATTCAAAAGGAAACGATTTTTTAACAACAAAGGAGGGTTTTTATTTTTTTTTTAAATTTTTTTTTCCTTGTTTTAAGGTTTTTTAAATTTTTACCGAAAGGGAAAATTTAAAAAATTAAAAAGCTTTAGGGTTTTTTACAAAACAAAATCATTTTTTAAACCCGGAAAAAAAATTTTCCCAAAAAATTATTTTATTTTTGTCCGAAGCCAAAAAAAAAAACAAAAAAACTATTTAAAAAATTTTATATAATAAATTATTATTTTTAAATTTATTAATTATATAATATTTTTAAAATAATATTAAATTATAATAATAAATTAATTTTAATTTTTTAATATATATAATTTATTTTTTTATTATAATTTAAATATTATTAAAAAAATTATATAATAAATTAAAATTTTAAAAATATAATTAATTTAAATTTTTTAATTTTATAATTTTTAAATATTTATTATAAAAATTTTTTTAATTTTAAATTTTAGGGAAGGAAAAATATAAATAATTTTATTTGTTTAATTTTTATATTTTAAAAAAATTATATTAATATTAATTTTTTGGAAAAAAAATTTTGTATTATGAAAAAGTTTGGGAATAAATAATAAATGAAATGTTAAATAAATTAAAAAATTTTTAATATTAATTTTTAAAATTTTTTTAATTTTAAATAATTTTTTTACCAAAAAAATCCCCCCACCCCAAAATTTTTAAAAAACAAGCTTTTTTTAAAAAAAAATTTTTTAAAATTTTCCCAATTTTAAAAATTTTTTTTTTGGGAAATTTTAAAAATTATAAAAAAATTATTTTTTAAAAATTTTAGCTTTTCCCCTTTTTGTATTTCATAATAAAAGGGGTTTTTAAAAATTTTAACAAATTTTCAAACAAAATTTGGGGGTTAAAAAAAAAGGTCCCTTTTAAAAAAAATTTTAATCAAAGCAAAGGGAAAAAATATTTTTGTAAAATGGCAAAAAATAGTTGGAAAAATTTTTTTAATTTCCCAAATAAATAATACAATTTAAAATTTAAAAAAATAAGTTTTTTAAAAATTTTCAAATTAAACCAACAAAAAATTTTTTAAAAGTCAAAAAATTTAACCCTTTTGTTTCACTCTAAAAAAAATGGGGGAATTTAAAATTTTCCGTAAAAAACACTCTTTTCTTGTCATTTTAAAACTTAAAGAGGAAAAGCCCTTTTTTGGGGAAAAATTTTTAATTTTAAATTTTTTTTTCACTGTTGCCCCTAAGAAAAGGGCCCCATTTAAAAATTTTTTCCCCCAAAAAATTTAAAAGCCTTTAATTTTTTTCAAAAAGCAAATGGGGTGTTAAAAAAGTCTGAAAACCCTTTTTTTCGATACTTTTCCTTATAAATTTTTTAAAAAAAAAAAGAAACCCCCAAAAATATAAAAAAACAAAGGGAAATTTTTTGACAAAAAAAGAAATTTTTTGAACCCCCTTTAAATTATTAATTTTTTTGCCCAAAAATGCAATATTTAGAAATAAAAAAACCCAAAAAAACTAAATTTTCAAAAAAATTTTTGGGGAATAGGAAATTCCGATTTTTTTATTTTAACCCCGTAAAAAATTTTAAGGGTTTATTAAAATAAAAATTTTAAAAAAGGTTTTTTAAAATTAAATTTTTAAATTAAAAAAATTTTTGGAAATTTATAAATTTTTAAAAAATTGAAAAAATTTTCCTTTAAAATAAACCCCAAAAAATTTTAAGGGAAATATTAAAAAATAAAATTTTCCAAGTTTTTCTTTCCAATTTTTTAAATTTTTAAGAAAAAGGTATACCAAAGAAATTTTTTTGGAAAAAATTAACCTTTTTTCCCGTTTTTGAAAAAAGTCTTCGGAATGGAAACTAACCCAAACCGGGAAATTTAAACAATTGCCAAAGCCTTGGTTTCCCAATTAACTTTAAAGAAACGCCTTAAAAGAGGTTTTAAAAAGCAAAACCCCAACAATTAAATCCCAAAAGTCCCAAAACCCCAAAAAAATTTAAAACCTTTTTCCAACCAAAAAGCACCGCCCCCAAATTCAAAATTGGAAATACGGATTTCAAGGGAAAACCCGGTACAAAGGGCCCCTTTCCGAAACAAACTTTACAAATTGTTTTAATTTTTTGTTTTAAATTAAATTTTTTAACGGGGAAAAAATCCTTGGGAAATGTTCTGGGAAAACAATTTAATTTTTTTAAAAATTTTTTAAAATATTTAAAAACCTAAAAAATTTTTTAGTGTAATGTACTCGGTTTTTACGCCGAGCACGCAACCAGAAATGTCGCGCGGAGGACCATTTTCAGCGTTAAATAAAAAATTTTAAAAAGGAGGTAGAATTCCGGAAATTAAGACTATCTTATATTATAAATATAACTATTTTTCCCGGGAAAAACACTTTTCGACTTGGTTATATGTATGTTTTTTGGATAAATAATAATTGTTTTTTTCTTGTTTGATACAGAGTGTTTTAAATATTTAAAATCTGCACCCTTTTTTTTGCAAATTAAAATAAAATGGTTTTAGGTTTGAAGGTTTCTACAAATCCCTGGTCCCCTTGTGGAAAGGACAAAATCCCGACACCATGATGAAGTTGCCTTTTTTGAACGTACCGTCGAATTACTGTACAAACATGTTGTACCTAAACCTAGGTTTTGTAGTTATTGTAATTTTAAACCCGGAAAAGGGGTTTAACCACAGCGGGGGGAAAAAAATTTTTTTGGTAAAAAGGGCGCTTGGGAAAATTTTTTTTCGTTTTGGGAAAAGGCCCTTGGGTAACTCAATCTTGAATTAAAATATTTTCGAATTTTTCTTAAAAAATTCCAAAAAAAAAACCTGATTTTTAAAAATCAAGAATAGTTTGAACTTTTTTTTTTGAAATTTTTCTGTATCTCTTTAAAAAAAAAGTGATGCGGGTATTTTGGGTTTTCCCTAAAACACCCCCCGGGATTTCCGGCTTCCAAAAAAGCTTAGGCTAGTTGACAAAGAGTTTTCCCCCGGGCTATAAAAGATAATATTTGAAGGGTTTGTTTTACATGTCGTTTCTAACTTTTTTGAAATTTCCCACAGAAATTTTAATTTTTTCTTTAAATGCAGGATAATTTTTTTTTTTGAAAAAAATAGCTTAAAAAATTAAAAAAAGATCGTGAAAACCGTATTTTAACCTTACCCAAAAAAGGGAAGAAAATTTTTTTACTTCCAAAATTCAAAAAAATTTTAAAAATATAAAAAAATTTTATAGGACATTAATTTGTATTTTAAAGAAACTTTTAATTTAGGTTATATAATTTTTTTGTCTAAAAGGAATACTTTTCGAGGTTATAATAAAAAAAAAATTCCAGGGGTATACCTTTTTAAAAAATCTTGAAAATTGATGTTTTGATTATAATTCGTAAAGATCCATTTAGGAAAAAATTTTAAAAACCTAAATTAAAAAAGGGTTTTTTAAAAAAACAAATTTTTGTCCTATAAAATTTTTTTAACTTTATGTTTTGGGAAATAATTTTATAAAAATTTTCTTTGGAACCAAAATTTTAGGTAAAACAAGATATAGTACGGTTTTCCTTTTTTTAAGCATTATTTCTACTTTTATATTAAAAAATTATTCCCAAAACAATTTTTTAGAAAAAAATTTCTGTTGGAAAATTTTGAAAAAGCCCCCCAGCGGGGGCATGTGGCTAACAAAAAATTAAATAATATAAAATTTATGGGTCAAAAATCTCTTTTCACCCAGCCCAAATTTGTTAAAATCGG
>JAHBCN010012727.1:0-26047 GCA_019359885.1 Listronotus oregonensis
TCCCAACCGATTTTTAAACCATTTCTAACGTTGAAAAAGTTGATTTTGCGAAATTTTATTACATTCAACCCCCAAATATTTTTACAAAGCTGGGTTTAGATTATCAAATTTCCCTTTTATAAATGACATTTTTTAAAGGGGGCCCCACAGAAAAAAGTTTTTTGGGGAAAAAGCCCCAGGTCCCCTCCCAAAGATCCGGTCCGTGGAAAAAAATTTGCCGTTAAAAGCTTTCCCCGGGTTTTTTAACCATACGGGCTTATGGGCGGGGCAACCATCCATTTGGTCCAGATTATTTGATCTTCCCGGAACAACTTTTCCCCAAGGCGGGTCCAATTTTTTTTTGAAATTAACCCCAAATAGGTTTCTGCTTCGGGTTATAGTCCAAAAAAAGGGCCAAAAGGATACTTTTTTTTTTTGGGGATATTGTGTAAATGGGGTCAAAGCAATGTTCATTTTTTTGGGCCCCCAACCCCAATTCGATTTTGTTCCCCATTTTAAGGGTGATATCATTCATCTTAAAACAAATATTTTTTTAAAAAAATTCCCCTATCGTTATTTTTTTTCCATCATTTCAAAACAAAATGCCATTCTTCGCTCTTTTATCTCCTTCCTGCAGTTTTTTGTTTTTTTTTCGAATTTATTAAGCATTTATTTGAACATTTACAATTATTTATTACGGTACCTTTGGACTTGAACTTACTGACAATACGTTTAATAGTTGACATGGACGGAATGGCCTTGGTGGGGAAAAACTGAATACATTTCAGTTACTGCTCTAAAACTGTTTCTCGCATAATTCCACTTAATTATGGATACTTTTTTTCGATTGAATAATTCATATTTTTTTAAATCCAAACTGTCAGGGGTTTTTGTTTGGGGGCAATATTCATTTTACTGGTGCCTGTTTGTTTTACCTAAACCCAAAAATTTTTAATTTTTTCAATTACATTTAATTGAATAATTCCAGATTCTTTTTTAAAATTTTTTGAAATTTTGGCACGGGGGGTTTGGGTCGGGGTTGGTCAATTAAAAAAATTATCTAACATTTTTTCTGAAAAAAGTACGGGGAGCCAATAATTGCCCCCCTTAAAAATTCCCTGGGATTTCTATGTTCCCCTCGGCGACGCACCCCCCCGGATACATATATGTGTATTTTTTTTTTTAATTAAAACTTAAATTTAAAAAAAAAAAGGGTATTTAAAAAACGCCCTTTAAAAAAAAAATTAACCCCGAAATTATAAAAAATTGGTTTCTTTTTTTAAAACCTTTTTATTAGTTCAAACCCTTTTAAACCCCTTTTTTTTAAAATTTTAACAATTAAAATATTAGTTTAAAAAAAAAGTAAAAAGAAATACATTTTTTTTAATTCCCTAACAGCCCAAAAAAAACCAAAAAAAGTAAGCCCAAAAACCTCTAGTTCGACAAATTATTTTTTTTAAAATTTTATGTATTTTTTTGGGTCACTATTTTTGGAATTTAATTACTGAGCATCATTTTTTTAAATTTTTTTTTTTTTCCTTTTTGCTGCAACCTCCATACCGGCTTACGGGGCCTACTCTCAACCTAGGTATAATCAGTTTTCAAAAAAATTAAGTCGTTTTATTAGACACGTAGTACAATTGGAAAAAACAAGGGGGAAAATTTTTAAAAAGGAAGTCTGGTTTTTTGGGGAAAAAATCGAACTATGGAAAAAAGGTTTTTTTTAAAAATTTTAAAAAATTGAAAATAGGAATAATAAAAGTGTCTTTTTTATAATTAAAAAAAAAAAATTTTTTTATCGTCTGTGAAAAAAATATTAAACAATCAGGGGAAAGGGCCCAAAACATTCATTTCGTAATATCTAAAAAGGGGGTTTTAAGATATTTTAAAAACTGATGCAATATAAATCGAAGTATTAGAAAAAATTAAAAAAAAAACCGCATTTTTTTTTCCGTTTTTTTAAAAAAAATTTTTAAAAGTTTACTAGGTCTTTTTTATTAAGAAATAGTGGACAATATTTTATTCTTTTTTTTTGTAATTGCTCTTATTAAAGGTGTATTTTATGACTAGGTGGGTCCAAAATTGTAAAATTGTTAAAATTAACGAATAACAAAAAAAACCTATTTTTTTACAGTTTCAAAAAAATAATATTTTTTACATTAGAACCTTTACTTTTGGAAACATTAGTTTTTTTGGAAACCAAATTTGGGTCCATTAAAAAAACTGCACCAATTAAACTAAAATAGGAAAAATATATTACCCGGGGACTAGTCCCCCCGTCAACAATAAATTTTTTTAAAGGATGGGCGTTGGGGCGGGTGATTGGGGAAAAGACGAAGAAAAAAGATTTTTTTTGGTTGGGGGGGTTTTAAAATTTTGGACGGGCCGGCTTTTTATGTGGGGTAATTTTGTCTACTTCTCGCGAGTCAACTACCTTCAAACGTTTCGCCCCCATCAAGGGGGAAAACTTTAAAAAAATATTTTAAATAACGAAAAAAAAAATGAATTTCAAAAAAACCCCTTTATTTTTTTTTTTGTTTCGTTTTCCTAAAATTTTTTAGCCAAATCTAAATTTAAAAAAAAAAAAAAAAAAAACCATAGCCAGTTGAAATTTTTCACTTAAGATAGTTAACTTGCGGCAGTCGTAAAAAAAATATCGCCTTATAGTAAGAAAAACCCGGCCCGTCCGCAAGTCAAATCAATTGGGGTGAACATTTTAGTAGAAAAATCCCCAAAGTGGAAAAAAAAAGCTCCCCTGGGTTTACAGTTCCCACCCCGGGTATCTAAAAAAAAAATTTTGGGTTTTTTCTTTTAAAATGTAGTTTTCTTTGACGAGAGTTTTTTTTTTTTAAAATTTACTAAACTGCTCAAAAAAAAGATCTACCATTTAATTTTTAGCCCATTTTCAAACTTTAATTTTTTAAAAAATTTAAATTTTGATATCAAAAAAGAAGTTTAAAACCCCTTTCTTCTTTTAACTGTATTCATTTATTTTAGAAGATGTATTTCATGATGTACGGGGGGATCAATGGTTGCTGAAAAAAAAAAAAAATTCGAGTGCCCCCCTTTTAGTGGTAATTTTTTTGGTCTTTAAAAATTTGGGGGTTCAAGGTCTATAAACTCTGAGTTTATGCCATTTTTTTAAATTTAGGACTCTGGCTGGCGAACACTTCTAAACGTAAATTTTGGTAATCAATTTTTAAAAACATAACGGAAAAATGGATTGAGGGGTTTAAATTTTTAAAAGCCATTTTTAATTTTTTCCCCAACATTTTTTGATAGGTTAATTTTGAGTATAAAAAAAAAAACGAGGTTTAAAATTAAAATGGGAAAATTTTTAAGCCAAAGGACCATATGTGTTTTTTGTTTTAAAAGGCCCCAAAATTTAAAATTTTTTCAATATCTCAAAAAGATTTCTACCGTTAATCAAATGCTGTTTAAGGCCTGAAAATTATTCGCGCCGTTTTTAAAAGGTTGGAAGGGTCTGAATGGTAAGTTAAAAATTTTTTTAAAATTTCCCAAATTAGGATTTTGGTGTTACATACCATGATATACGGGTGATCAAAAAAGGTTTCAAATTTTTTATGGTATCCATAATTACCCAAATAGGTAAAAAACAGTTTGTTTGCCCAACACTTTTTTAAATTAAAATTGTTAGGCTTTAATTTTTTTAAAAAATTTGGGTCAAAATTTCCTAGTTTTAAAAACATTTTGCTTTTTTTCCCTTTTTAAAGGTAAAATTACCTCTACAGAAGAAAAAATTTTTTGTTTGATTTTACAAACTTTTTTATGACAATGACATTTTGCACTTTCTAAAAAGGAACGTATCGCTGCTATAGATAAATTTAATGTACCCCAAATAAACATTTTTTTTTTTTTTGTAGGGGTTTAATTTTGGGCTCTTTGAAAATGGAAAAACAAAATTTAAATCAACTAAAAATATAGTGCGGTAATTTTTAGACCCGAAATGTACAAAAAGAGTTTAAGCCAACAATTTTAATCTAAACATGTTGCAAAAAGGCCCTTCGGTACCCAGTGCGGATTGGGGAATCCATAATTTTGAAACCTTTTTTCCTCCATAAATCAGGGTTACAACCCCCTTTACCCTAATTTATTTTTTAAAAATTTTTAAATTTTAAGACGGGGAATTTCTTATCTTAGACCAAAATAATAACGACGTTTTTTGCTAAAAAAGGAACAGGCCCCTTAAAAAACATAAATCGAAAAAAGGTAGAAATCTTTTCAAATTCAAAATTCAACTTAAAATTTTTTTTAAAACAAAAAAAATTTATGGCCCCTTTTGGGCTTTTAATAATTTCCCCTAAAGGATTTCTAAATCATACGTTTTTTATTTTTTTTCCCTGTATACTCATAAAATTATAATCTATAAAAAAGTCTTAGGAAAAAAATTTCCTAAAGGGTTTCCAAATATGAAACACTGGTTAAATCCGTCAACCCTTTTTCCAGTTAAAACCAGAACCCTAAATTCAAAAACTGGCATAAACGTCTAGAATATTTATATGACCTTGGTAAAAACCCCTTATTATAACGCCCAAAAAAAAGGGGCCACTGAAAGGGGAAAACCCCACTAAATTTTTTTGTTTTTTGCAGCACTCTATTGATCACCCTGTATATAATGATAATATTCATCCTACAAAAAACTAAATGCTATATCAAAAAGTATTAGAAACGCGGTTTTTTAAATTGTTTTAAAATTTAAAAAAATTTAAATTTTTAAAAAATTTCAGCAGTTTGAAAATGGGTTAAAAAAATGGTACGATCTTTTTTTGAGCAGTTTATTTAAAAAAACAAAAATTTAAAAAAAGGGGGGGAAAAATTTTCTTTTTTACAGGCGTTTTGGGTTTTTTTTTTTCAGAAACCCCTTTTCGTCAAACCCCAAAACTAAATCCCTAAAAAAAATAACCGAGATTTTTTTTAGATCATCTAGGGGTTTTAATCGTATCCCCTTTTCTTTTTTTAATTTTTACCCTTTTTTTTCCAAAAAAACATAAAAAAAACATCTGATGAAAAAACCCCCTGGTAAAAATCACTGCCGTTTCAGCGTTTTTTTTAAAAAAATCTAAAATTTGGGCTTTTGACTAGAACTAACGAGTTCTTGTTAAAGTTAATTATTTTTAATTTTTTTTTTTAAAATTATGTAGTTATATTCCCCGTAATAAAAATGTATAGTTGGTTGGGGAAATTTAAAAAAAAAAAAAATATTGTTTTTTAGGTAACAGTTAACTGACAAAACAATCTACAGAATTACAAACCGAATATACGTTTTTTTTACGTGCAATATTTTTTTCTCTATTCCCCGAAACTGGGTGCCTGGCGGTTTTTTTGCAGTAGTTCCATTAAAAGGTTTTCCATTAAAACCATATGGAAAATATTTTATTTTTTTCACAACTCCGATAAACAAACCAAAAATATTGAATCCTCTGGTTGAAAATTTTAAATAAAAGTTGTGGGAAAAAAAACTGAGAGTACAAGGGAAAAAAAGCTCATAACCAAAGACCGGGGAAATTTATTTTGTTAAATACTTTTTTTCCAAAAAGGGTTTGGCAAGAATTCCAAAAGGGTTTTGGGCTTTATTTTTCCCCAACTATGGATCTTTTGCAAAAGGGCAAAAAATTAATTTGTTCGCATAAAATTTAGTTTAAACCATAACCCCCCAGTGGGTTATGGTTTAAATCACTCTATTGTTTTTAAAATTATTTAATTTTTAGTTATTATTTCAGGTATTCAAATTAACTTTTAAAATTAAATGAAAAAAGTGGTTTTTTGGGTGAACCCCCAAAATTATCAAAAATGTCCCTGCCCTTTGGCAGTTGAGGTCGAGGGTTCTATTAGGCCCACGAACCCCTTTACTTTTTAATGTTCCTTTAGTTTTTTACAATTTTAATTTTATTTTTCCATTGAAGATGATTTATTTTCCATGGGGCTTAAATTTTGTCATTTGGCCCCCGCTTGCTAGAAAGGCAACGAAGGATCTTCTTTAAAAAGTGGCTGGTGTATGGTTTGATCCTTTTGGTTTAAAAAATGGCAATTTTGAAATTTTTTTTGGGCATGGTGTATATAGTTTGTCCCCGGAAAAACCTTTTTTTGTTTAATGTTCAAAAAAAAAAATTACTAGACTCAACGTCAAAAACAGCGGGTTGGCTTAAAACACCCCTAATGGATTAAAGGCCGTTTCAATTTTTTAAATTTAAATTTTTTTTGTTTGGGGGGGGTGTTATTTCTGTTTTAAAGTAATTAATTTAGATTAAGTTCTCTTGGGGTGTTTTTTTTTTTTTTTTTTGTGGACTATTTGAATTTTTTTTATTTCATAATTTTTTTATTTTAATTTTAAATTTTTATTTTTATTGGTTTTGAAAAAAACCCAGAATAGATATTTTTGGGGATAAACACTGATTACTGTATTTCCAGTTTTGAAAACTTGAAACCCCTTCAGAGCTGTGATGATCCGGGGGTGAAAATATAACCTATTAAATTTTTTTTAAAAAAATGATGCTATCAGAATAGTGTTTTTAAAAGGGGTAAAGAACTTTTTAAGAATATTTCTAAAATCCCCCCAAAGAGGGCCCCAATTTTTTAAGTTAAAAATATTTATAAAGGGTTTTTTTTTAGAATCGAAAAAGTCCCCAGTTCCGACAATATAAGAAGCAATATGGGGGTTATAATTAACCTAGGCTCAATGGAAAAACCATATGTCAACGCAGGGGGAAGGGAAAATTTTTAAAAAGGTTTTATGGAAAATGAAGTTTTGGGGAAAAAAAATAAAAAATCTTTGGGTGTTTTTCGTAAAAACCTGGATGTTCTCGAACGGCTCTTTCCAAAAGGTTTTTGGAAAAATGACGATGTATATTTTAGAAAAAAGGTAAAACATTCAAAAATTTTAATTATCTTTTAAAAAAAATGTACTTTCCTACATTTAAAAAAAAAAATTAAGGGGGGCCTTTTTTTTTTAAAATTCAAGGAAAGGGGCATTAAAATACAATCCTCTAATAAAATTTTGTTTTGCCTTATAAATTATCACTTTTTTTAAAAAAATTTTCCTCTTGCACCCAGGTTGTGAAGACCTGTTTTTCTTTTGGGAAATTTTTTTTACTTTTTATGTAAACCTTTTGTCTTTCCCTTTTTTTTGTATATCCCAATTAAAAAAAGGGGTCTCCCAACCCCCCCCCCCCTTATTCTCCACTTCATTTTTTTCCCTCTTTTTCTGCACCATAAATCTTTAGGGTTTGGACCAAATCATATCAAATTTACATCTGACTTCCTCTAGACATCTAGTATGTGAACATAGATTTAAAAAAAAAAGGGGCCCCCTTGAAAAAAAACATTTATGAAATTTTCATTCCCCAAAAGTTAGTGTCTCTTTCATACATAGAACATGGGGATTATACCTTAGCTCTTAGACAACATTAAACTACAGAACACACCTGCATTCTTGGGGAAAATTAAAAAAAAATTTTAATTAAAAAAAATAATGAAATATTTATATTTTTCCTTAAAAACATTTTTTCCTCCCGGTTAAAAAAATTTTTTGATGGTGCCAGTAGAAGTTTAAATCTAAAACAAAAACAGGAGATTACCATGGCGAGATAAAAACTAAAAATTTTTTAGAAGTGGGTTAGAGATGATCTACTACCAATTTAAAAAAAGGCCTTATTAGTCATTTTTTGGGAATCCAGCTACCATAGTAGGTTGTTAGAAAATGGCCCAAAAAATTTTGGGGGGAAAGAAAAAAGGTTAACTGGTTAAAAAAAACCAAAAAATTTCCCTTTTCCCCAAAACCAAAAATAGATTTTGTGGTGTTTTTTCAGCGCCTACCCCAAATCTCCCAAATCTTATGTCGTCGATGTTTTTTCCCCGGGGGGGGGTCATCAAAAGCCGCATTTGCATCCATATCCCCCCGACCTTCACAGTTTTTGACAAATTTTTTTATAAAATATAAGCATCTTATTGTGTTAATAACTCTGAATAAATAAATGATTATTACTGTTTTTTTTTTATTTATTTTTTTTTTTAATATAGGAAGCACTAATGAAGTTATATCGATGAAATAAATCGACTTATCTTTAGGCATCTTTAAAAAAATTTAAAAATTTCATAATAAGGGATATCAAACCATCCCCCTTTAGTGAGATATTTTATCAGGATATTTTTAAATTTAACTGTAAAAGTTTGCCTGCAAATATAACAAAAATAAAGGTTGTTTGATATTCCCCAATGTGTACACCTTTTACAATTTTTTTTTTTACCCAAAGCCTTTTAAATTAAGGTGTATTTAAGGACTAAGTGTGTACAAAAGGTAAAATAAAAAAAATATTTCTAAATAACAAAAATTTAATAAATAACTAATTTTAAAATCTAAAAAGATAGGCAAAAAAATTTTTTAAAAAATATTATTTAAAAAAACAAGCTTTCCCTTTTATGAAAAAAATTTTTAACAGCAAAAAAAAAATACTGAGGGTTTAAAATTTTTGTAATCTAACAACAATTTTTAAAATTTAAAAAATTTTTAAACTTTCAGAAAAGGCCTTTTACTAAAATTCTTATATAAAAAAACTTAAATCTGAAAAACTAAATTTACTAATATGTAGGGGTTTTTCCGCATTGCCAACCTAAAAATGTTAGCTTGGAAAAACTATATACCCATACACTGTTTTTTTGATTTTCCCCTTTTTTTTAAAAGAAAAAAAAGGGGTGTGGCTGGTTTTTTGGGGTCGCAAAAAAAAAGTTTTTTTTACACAAATCAAAAAGGGTTTACTAAATCCTTCTTTAAGAGTGGTAAAACGTCTTGTTTTTTTTATTTTTTTTGTCCGAAAAAAAAAAATAAATAATTATCTTTATTTAAAAAATTTTTTTCTTTTTAATGTGTTAACTTTTTCATCTCAAGCCCCGATAACCCCCCAACCAAAAACTACTTTTATTGGGAAATACCCCAAATTTTTTGGGTTTTTTGGGGTTTGAACTCGGATTTTTTAAAAATTTTGTTTTTTTATACAGATGAATGGTCGAGCGAAGCATGGAGTAAAAATCAATACAGACGATAAATTTTAAATTTTTTCTGTAAATTTTAAAAAAAACAAAAAAAAGAAATTTTACCTTTTCTCGGTGACTTATTTTCAACATAATACACAAAAATCATTTTTTATTGTTATTTTTCTAATTTTTTTTTTACGACCTTTTTTTTTTTCCATTATCCCTTTTTGCACTGTTGTCAAGTTTTGTCATTCGGCAAAATTTCGAATTCGAAAAAAAGATTCGCTCCCAAGAATAAAAAAAACCAAACGGTAATCTAGACTTTTTTTGCGATTTTTTTTCATTTGCGAATGGAAAAGGGGTCCTCTTTGGCCGAAAGGAGCCCCTTGAAAATCCCAAGGATCCAAAAAAAACATATTTAATATATTTCATATACATTTTACTTTTTTTTATTTTTTTATATAAAACTTGACTTTTTTTTACAAATTTTAAACCCTTTTTCATTATGCAGGGTATTCTTTTTTTAAAAAAAAGGTTATGTCAGATAACTTTATTACCTGCCCGTATACTTATTCAAAAAAAGGCAGATTTTTTAAAAACATTATAAAAAATCATTTGTATTTAACATTTTTTTATCTTTTTTTTAATTAAAAAAATATAAGTGTTTCTGAAGTTAAATTTTTTTTAATTTTTTTCCCGTATTTCTTAAGGAAAAAAAATTTTTTTAAATTTTTATTTTACCTTTTAAAAATTTTCCCCTTAAAAAGCACATGCCGCCTATATCATTTTTTTAAAGCACTCCCCAATTCTTTTTGGGGAAATCCTAAAAAAAATGTCGAAAATCTCCCCCGTTTTTTTTTAAACCTTTTTAAAAAACGCTCGTGTGCCCCCAGCCTTATACCCAAATGTTTTTTTTTAAAAAAAGAGAAAATTTTTTAAATTTACTATTTTAGGTTGGCTATATTAGTCAAGCCACTCAAGAGACCTTTTCCCCAATCCGAAAATCTTGCTATCACACCTTACATAAAAAACATCCTCATTTGTTTCTAATATTCTAAAACTGTAAAAGAAAACATGGAAAAAAATTTTTTGGCAAATTTTTTCATTTGTAGAAAAATTTTCCCCTCTCTTTTGGGGAAATGACTGACGAAGATTGGGAAAATTTGGGGGGGTTAGTATCCCTTATAATTTTAGTCTCTGTTTTTTTAAAAAAAATTCAAAAATAAGTCATTTTTTAAGATAATATTAATTTTAATTTTCCCAAAAAATCGGGGATGAAATTTTTTTTTTTTTGAGCCAGGTAAAATTTAATAAATCCTATCAAAAAAATCCCCTTTGCCCCGACTTATTTTAAATAGAACACGATTTTAAAATACAAATTTTGTCATCGCTGGGGTTTACCTTTACCAAAGTTACTAAACAATATTTTTATGAACAAAAATCAAGGGGTAAGAATTCATAGGGGCTTTGCAGAAATAAAACTATTTAATAACATTATAATGTCTTAAAAACCCCTTTGAAAAGATGTCAAGATTATTGAAACAACGGAGGCTTTCGAAAATTTGCGATGATTCCCCGGGAATTTTCCTTAATCTGAATCTTTTTTTTTCATTTAAAAGTTTTTATAGTTTTTAAATTTACTTTTTTGTTACAACTATTTTTCTACTATTTGTATTTAAGATAATTGTGTAATATCTTTCCTTACTGTAACATAGTTTCGTTTTTTAAAATATTACTTTTGTTTTATACTCTACTGTGGTTTAAAGTAATAAAGTTAAATAAATTGAATATTAAAAGTATTTTCCATGATGTGTTATATTTTTAGAAAAAGAACTTAATATGCTATCTAGCAAAATATTCAAAATCATTATGAAGAAACTTTTTATAAAAATTTTTTTGTATCTCTTAACTGAGTTTATTTTTTCATTTCAAGTTCGATCCAAAAAAGCACATGTCGCCTATATTCTTTTTTAAAAATTCAAATTCTAGATCCCCTTTTAAAAGTGCGGGGGACCCCGTAATGATTATTAAAATTATTTAAAACTTTTTAAAAAGGTTTATATTCAAAAATTTTTTTAAAATTTAAGGCATAAAAAGTCCACTTGTATTATAAAAAAAATAATATAAACGTATTATTTAATATTAGTATATTATTATTTTTTTAGAATTGTTAAATCATGTGTTAATTCAGACGAGACAAAACTAGCCAGAATGATTTTATCCAGACTAAACTGGAATCTACTTTCATATGAAAAGCATTGCCAAACTGCGATTTTATTTAAAGCGGGGGATCAAGAACCAGCATATATGCAGGTAAGTTATAGTTTGACCTAAGCAAAAAAATTTTAATTATTTAAATTTTTTCTTGTTTTTATGTCTGTCTTTTAAAAATTAAAAATCAGGCTTCCAAATTTGACAAAAATACTATGAAAAAAATGAACACGTTCAGTGGATGTAAGTAAAAAGAAATTATACTATTAGTCCGGGGCCAATCTTAAAAAACCCGTGAGCGGATTAAAATTTTTTATAAATTAATAGTTTTTGTTATAGAAAAAAATGCATTCGTAACCCTATTTTGTTGGCCGAAAATATTTAAAAAATTAATTATTAAAAAAAAAAAAAAATTTTTTCCGTCATATTTCGATAAAAAAAGATGTATTTTATAGGTTTTTTAAACAACAAAAAATTAGCTTCCCAATTTTATTGAAAGGGCCCCCGGCCCTATTTGAAGGTGTAATTGAGGGGAAAATTTTCTCTTTTTTCCGGGGGAAAAATTTTTTAAAATTTTTTTTTTATTGAACTTTAATATTTTTACCGAGTCTAAAAAAGGGCCCGGGAAAAATCGGGGCCCGTTTTATTCATAAGGCTCGACTCACATCAATAATAATAGTCTTAAATTAAATCATTTTACTCGATTAAATGTTTTCTGTAAAAGTATTCTTCTTTCCCCGAATGTGGATGTAAATTTACGGAAAATAAAAAACTCAACCCTTTGGGGATCGGCCCAAAAACCACCTTAAAAAGAAAAATTTTTAGTCAACATGAAAACGATGAAGAATTGACGTATCAAAATAGAACATTTGATTGTGATATAATATTTGATGTAATTAAATTTTTTTTGTTTGAAAAAAAATTGTTTATTGATTTTTTATTAATAAATTTATTACATTTTTAAAAAAACAAAAAAAAAAAAAGAACTCGAAAAAATTTTGCTATATTATCCTTTAGTTGTTGCATTAAAATAATTTAATTTAAGCATTATTATTGATGTGAATCGGCCGTATAGAAAAAACGTCCCCGATATTTCCGGCCGTTTTAGCCCCCGGTACCAAATTTTTTTAAAGTTCAAAAAAAAAAAGTTTTCCGGAATGAGGGGGAGATTTTCCCCTCAATCACACCTAAATAGGTCCCCCGGGCCCTTTCGGCTGGAAAAAAATTTAACAATTTTTTTTTTCGTTAAATTAAAATTTCCAAAAAATAAAAAATTTTTTATAAAATCGATGACGGAAACATTTTTTTTTTTTTTCTTTTTTTTTTTTTAAATATTTTCGGCCAACTAAATCGAGGCTTCCCAATGCATTTTTCCCCTAAACAAAAAAGCTATTAATTTATATACAAATTTTGAAAACCCCCGGATCACGGGTTTTTTAAGACCGGCCCCGGGCTATATTGACAAAATTTTTAAATTTTTTAATAAACAACCCAAAAAAAAGCCAAAATACACATTGTAATGTCATCATTACCACTACAGAGAAAAAAAAACGCTGGAACTCAACGATATGCAAGACATTAAATAAATAAAAGTTAGTTAACAAAAACAAACTGCAATTAATGTGTTACATTTAAAAAAAACAGGATCGTTCGATTTTCTAATAAAAAAATGAATATTAAGTTTTTTTTATTATTTAAATTTTTTTATTAATAAAAATAAAAAAAAAAAATTTTAAAAAAATTCTAAATCATATTTAACTAAAAAATATATAACATATATAAGCGTATATCTCATCAACTATAAATACATTTTTTGAATTAGAAAGGACGCCAAACCTATTAAAAATTTTTAGCATTTTTTGTGCGCTATAGGAAAACATAATTGTCTTTGCTGTAATTAAAAAAAATTTTTAAAACTTTTTGAACAATCTGATAAACTTTTCCCAAAACAAGAACCTTTCACTTTTATTTTTTTCTATTACTGCCTTGGTTTTTTAAAAATTTTTGTAATTCAAATAAAATTTGTTTTTTTAATTGGGGGTGGCAAAAATTTTAAGTTAAAAGTTCACATAAGTGAAAACATTTTAAAAAAATTTGGGGGGGGGTAGAAGTTTGAAAGATAAAAATATTATCGAAATAAGAATAATTATATTTAGAAAAAAAAAGGAAAAAAAAAATTTTAAAGATTTTTCATTAATTATGAAACCCTTTTTCCATCATATACGGGGATGGAATGAAAAGTTTTCCCCCACCGATGAGGGGCTTTCGGTCATATGAGCATATTTAAATAGTCTCATGCTTTGCTGTTTATTTCAAAGTTTGGAAAAACGTGTAAAAATTTTTAAAATTAAAAGGGGTTTCATTTTTCAACAGGGGAAAAAATTGAGATACGTGCAGTTATAAAATAATTTAAATTTTCAGAAAAAAGGGGAGAGTTAGATACTACTTTGGTAGTCAGCCCCTTCATTTTCCACCGGGCCTGATTTCGATTTTAAACGTGATGGCACATGGAGATGCCCGGCGTTCCGAGGAAAAAAAAGGGAATTTTAAAAAATTCCGTATTTTAACTGAATTTTTAAAAGATTCCGCTCTTTTCCGATTGCTTACCCCAGGGCATTCGCGTGACCACTCAGAAGAGTTTGACACTGTTTTAAATGTTCTCCACAAACGCCAGAAAAAAACAACAATCAAGACAGTGATCATCAGGGCGAATAATTTCCGAAAAAGGAAAAAGGGAATTCCTTTGGGGAAACTTTGGGAATCATTTAATAAAGGAAAAAAATATTTAAAAAACGTTTTTGAAAAATAAAATTCTGTTCCCAAAATAATGCATTTTCCACATCCTAATTGGGCATAAATTCATCAGTTAGGCTTCGAGCGGTTTCTTATGCACCAAACCATTTTTGGGTTCATCGGATCCCCCTTTTTTTTTAAATTTTAAAAAAAAATTTTGTTGGGGAAAAATACATAAACGAAGTTGGACCAAGATCAGGTTTTGGGGAACAATTTTTTATTTGCAGGTATTAAAATTTAAAAAAACCCCTAAAAAAAACATAGATGAAAAATTTCCCCGGGGTTTTAAAAGGCCCTCAAGAGCTCAAAAAATTTTTTCAACTATTTTGGCCGTATCTTCCGAAATATGATACTTACGCAATTGTGTTTAGACAAAAAAAAAGAGTGTTTATTAACTACAAAAAAAAATTTCCTCACTTTTGTCAAAAAATTTAAAAGTTTTTAGATAACTGGCCATAAACCGTCCTACACCTGCCTCTCATCTCGGCCTCTAAGCACCCCCCTTCCCCCGGGAGGGAAAAATTTTTTTTAAAAATTACGTAAAATGCATATATGATTCAATGTTCACTATCAATCTGTTTATTTTTTTTTAAAAGGGGTAATTTCCCCAAATCCTCTTAAATGGGGTTTGGGGAAGGGAAAAATATTTCAAAAAATTCAAAAAAATATTTTTGTGTATTTTTATAAACAACTTTTTTCATTTTTTTTTTTTTTTGGGGGTTTTTTGAAAATGCTCAGGTCTATCGGGAAATAAAAATTAAAGGGGCCTTCGGCTTTCAATGCGCATCATTCAAAAAGATTTCCCCTTTGGGCCGTTTATTAATCAAGAAGATAGTGTAAAAGTAAAAAAAAATTCCTTCATTTACTGAACTATAAAAAAATGCCTCGGTTTGACAGATTGCTCCCAATCCCCTATATTGTTTGCAAAATTTTTAAAAAATGGAAAAAGGCCTTACGCCGATGAAAAAAATATTGAGCTATAGGAGACTTTTGAAAATAAAAAAATTGTCAACTCATATTTTGCTTTTTTTTTTACTTAGGCTGGCAACTTTCATTATCCTCTTACATAAAAAGACTTTCAGTTTTTTTTGTGTGACCCCATATGTAAAAGAAAATTTGAAGGGAAGAGAAAATTGTTTTTATTTTTAGTATTTTAAAATCTTCTAATTTTTTTAAAAAAAAAACGTAGCTTTATTATTTAAATATTAGGGGAATTGAGAAAATCAACCACTAAAAGTTTGTTGCAGCCCCAAGACAACCTGGGGACATCTCGTACCTCTAATATGTAGTAAAGGCCCTCGGTCAACGTTTTACAGACACACCAAAACACAACCCTGTATTTTTTCATTAAAATGCTTTTTATCTCAAGTCAAGAGTGCATTATAAATTGGATAATTTCCCAAGAGATTCTGGTAAATTTGCTGAATGGGATATATATTTCCTATGCCAAGAGTTTTATAATTACCCAAAACACAGTTTTACAACAGTTTGGAAATATGATTGAAACGCAAATAGTGAATTATGCGTATTATGATCTTCAGAGTCCTAGGTTATTGGTAAGTTAGTTAATATAATATTTTCTCCGCTGATCGAACAATTGTGTTATTCCTGAAAGGATAAAAAATAGCTATTTGACAAACAAGGCTCGCGCTATAAGGTTTGAATTTATTAAAAATGATTTTAAAATGTTTAATAAAAAATCAAAAAGTACATAAGATAATGTAATAGAGTCATTCCATATGAAATTGTCTAATTGGCAAAGTCAGCTCATTTTAGATTTTGTTCTAACTTTGAGGAAAACTTCATGAAGGCTCCAAAGAATGATTTCCATGCACATTTAATTTTTAGATGCGTCCGTTTCCGCCTGTTCGTATTAAAACATTTAAAAAATATCATTTTTATGCTTTATATTCGAAAGAGGAAGGATAGTAGTTCTAACGCAGACATTAAAAATTTACTTAGTCTATACCTCTAAGTAATGGTGCTGAAAATACGTTTATTTTAGTAATTTTTATGGTTTTTGACCAACTCTAATGTCGACTGTTCGGTCCGAGCAGCTAGTTTGCATTTAAAAATTAAGTGGACATAGTGTACAAAAACTAGAGCCGATAATCGACCCGAATAGTTAACTCTTTATATAAAAAATCAACTATTAAAGTTTTGGAATTTTGAAAAATAGCGTTATTCAGATTAGTAAATTGGTATGTCTACTGCCAAATAAAAATTGAATACTCACAGAATCCTTAGTTCCTACCTTCAACTTTTAGCATCTGTAATGTTCGTTTTGTTATTTTCATTTTTAGTATGTATACAGGTGATTTTTTTAAACCAAAAATTGACATTTTTTAACTTAATAAATCTATTCACAACTGAATGCTATTTTTGCAAAGGTTCATAAAATAATACACACCACCTTACTATTTCTATTTAGGCTAGTTTTATGTATTTTATTTGATATCTTACGTTATAGAAGTGGGTTCAAGAAATTCAAGTGCAAGAATAACTTTAACCAGGAGATAATATATTTATTTTTAATTAAATTATAGGAATAGAAACAGTAAAATTATTTATATAAGTTTTGAAATAATAAATTAATTTTCACTTGATATTTTTACTATGAATTTTGTGATTTTGACAATTTTAAAATTATCAGAGGCTGAATATCTTCGGGCTTCCAATTGATTTTGAGGGAGAGGAACAAAATTATGATGTCGTTTTTTATGGTATTAATATTGATGATGATGATTGATACATAATTTTACTGTATATTCTTATAATTTGATTAAAAATAAGGATATTATATCATAGTTTAAGGTATTCTTGAACTTTTGAAATTTTTTGAACCCACTGTTATAACATAAGATAACAAATAAGTTACATAAAAGTACCCTAAATAGAAATAGTAAGGTGATATGTGGTAATTTTATGAACGGTTTCAAAAATAGCATTCAGTTGTAAAAAAAAATATTAAATCCGAAATTTAAAAAATTCGTCAATTTTTGCTTTAAAAAAATCACCTGTTGACAAACTAAAAATGAAAATAACAAAACAAACTATACAGATATCAAAATTAAAGATAAGAACTAAATATTTGAAATAACCCTTTTTTTGGCAGCAGACATCTCATTTAATCTGAATAACGTCTTTTGGGCATTATCCTATATTTTTCGATACTTGTCCACTAATTTTTAAAACTAGCTGCTCGGGCCGAACAGTCAAAACACTGGGTTGATCAAAAACCCAAAATGACTAAAATAAAACCCTTCCACCCGCCATTATTTACAAAAATAAATTTTTTAAGTCTGCCTAGAACTACTCCCTTTCCCCCTTTTTAATGCCCCGGGGAAAGTATGGATATATTTAATTCAAAATTTTAACGCTTATTTTAATTTATAAACATAAAAAAAATGTTTTTATTTGAATAACTTTTTTTTTAAAAAAATTTTTATTTGCGATCTATTTGAAATATTCTTGTTATTATGTTGAATTAATTTTGCAGGTTTTTTAATTCGTTATAAGCATTTTCCCCTTTTGGTTGATTATGGATGTTTTTTTTTTCCCAAAAAAAAGGATAATGGTATTTTTTTTTTTCTAGATGTTTTATAAAAACCCCTTTCCCCCCGTTTTTAAAAGAAAATGAAAATTTTAAAAAGGGAATTTAAAAAATTTTTTTATTATTTATTAAATTAAAACCCAAAAATGTTAAACCGATTTAAAAGTGTGCGGATGGGGGTTTTTCAAAAACCACTATCGTTTTTTTTCCCCAACCCCTTTTTGGCTGGATTACATAAAGGGGAAATAATTTGAAAAAAACACTTAAAAAAGTGTAATATAACCCCAATATCTTAGACACAAAAACACAAACTTTTTTATTAGGCAGAAAAGACGGAAAAACAAACTTACGCCACCAATAAAAAAAAAAATTGCGATTAAAAGTTTTTTTAAACCCAAAAAAGATTTAAAATTAAATTGAAGAAATTTTTTAAAAAAAATATATATATATATATATATATATATATATATATATATATATATATATAAAATATTATATATATATATATATATATATATATATATATTATAATATATAATATATATATTATATATATTAATTTTAATAAAGCGCACCGTCTGGAACATAGGAGGCTCCCGATTTTGGATGTACCCAATTCTAAAATACCAAAAAATTTTGTTTTTTTCAATTTCCTCTCGTTTCTCGCGTGGTTCATTTTTGGTTGGGACTGGGGGGAGTGCGGTGATAAATTCGGAAGAATTATCTGCCCAGTTTTTCTGTACTACGTTTTTATTTTTGTAAGAGGATGCAGTGATGCGTGTTTATGGCAAGAGCAGGAGCAGCTAGCTCAACCGCTTCGATCGGATTTCTTATCGCCATAAATTTAAAATTAGTTGCTTACGGGACCTGAACGTTTGCTAGGTCTTAAAAAAACATTTTTTCCTAATAAAATAAAAAAGAATTTTCTCAAATAAATAATGGAAGTAGAAGATATTCTTAAAAAAATAAATTAATGTGCATTCATAGAATAAAAAGAAAAACCTTTTGAAGTTATCGAAGATGCTCAAATAAACCACCTTCTTGAGCCAAACAATAACCAAGATTGTCATAAAACGCCTTCTGACATTTGAATGCTGAGGGTAATAATCCTAAAAGAATTTTCAATTTATAATTGCAATTCTTGTAGATTATTAGCCCTATTCTCCTGGAAACCATAAATTTGTGATTTACGTGACCCAAGAAAAAAAATCATTATTTTCCATTTCCATTACAGTTTCACAAAAATTTCATTCGTCTAAAATGATCATCAGGGGAAAATTTCATAGGTTTTTCTTACTTTGTAGGATCGGTATCCATTTTTTCTCAGCACTTCCCACTGATCTTCTGCTCAAATTAACCTGTTTTGCAATTGTATTAATGAAAATTGTAGGATTTTTAATAACACTTGCCATTTCCATAATTTCCTTTATTTTCCTTTCGTTGTTTTCTTCTGGGACACTATCATGTTTATGTTTTTTTGGAGATAACAACCAAATGTCAAAGGTTTTTTAAAGACTCGGTGAATAGTGGAAATCGTGGAGTCGGCCGTTGGAAATAAATTAAAAATAATTCCCTAATTCCCTAACAGGATTTTCACGGTGATACCATTTAATAATTTTAATTTTTCTTCCAGTTCGTAAACATCCATTATTAATAATTATTATTTTATTAAAAAAAAATTTTTGGGCGCAAATAATCGACACAGTAAAACTTTAGCTGTCGAGCGTTCGATAGTAAAGAATTAAATTTTAGGAATAAACGTATTGAGTTTGCTTTGCCGGCTGACGCGCGTCTTATGAATTTGTTTACCGAAAATTATTTATCGATAAGCAATGCGGCGTTTTTAGGTACATCCAAAAAAAGCTCCAGGATTGTCCTATGTTTTGCAGTTTCTGCGCTTTACTGTATATATATATATATATATATATATATATATATATATATATATATATATATATATATATATATATATATATATATTATATATATATATATATATATATATATATATATATATATATATATATATATATATATATATTATATATATATATATATATATATTTTTTTTTTTTTTGGGAATATGACTTTTTGAGTTAAAAAAAATCGTCGTTAGATCCCTTTTTTGTAACTATTAAAATCGGGGATTTCAAAAGGATTAAATCCTCGGGTGTGGCTAAGACGACTACGTGTTTCACCCTTATTGGGGATGATCACATTCGCTGTAAGCCAAGATAAGACTGACCAAGGGTCACCGAGAAAATAATTCAAACTTTTGTAGGCGCTATCTAATTAGTTAAGTCACTGGGGGTTTTAGCTCCGAATTCTTTATAACTAAATCAATTTATTTAAAATTTTGTGTGTTGATAATTAAATACTTCAGGAACAAAAGTCACATAGTGCAGTATACACTTTTTTTGCTAGATCACTTTTTAGCAGCGAGTTATTCGCTGCTAAAAAGTTGGATTTTTCGATAAAAAAATTGGTTTTTTGAACTTTTTTTATTAATAACTCAAAACAAAGGGGTTTAAAAAAAAGTGTAAAAAAAAAAATTTAAAAGCTTATAAAAACAAAGAAAATGTTTTTTATGAGTGTTATAAAGTAAAATGTAAACTGGGGTATGGTGAAAAAAAGGAAATTTTTTTTGGGATCTTAAACCAAACATTTCGCGTCAAATAACGGAAACGGGCTTTTTTGAAAAACCATGGAAACTTTTTAAAGAGCTGGGAAAGATTTTTAAAATAAATACTAGTAAATCTTTCGCATAAGATTTAAGTGAGATACGACATAAAAAGATTTTCTCAAATTTTTTAAAAAAAATTCGTCTTAAAACAACGCCATGTTGTTAGGATTAAAATTAATTATATCTTTTACAGTGCGAGTCTGTAACTTGGAATAAATTCGATAATAAATAAAGGGGGGCGTCTTCGGAAAACCTCGGACACGTCAATTGAATTGTAAGTTGGCTTTTTTTCCAAAAAAAATTTTTTATACAGGTGGCCATGTAGGCGGGGCAAATCCAACTTTCTTTTTTTAAAAATGGGACACCCTATATGTTATTATATTTTTGAATTATCCAAAAAATTCCCAAACATTTTTTTTATCACATGCCATACCATTGATTGTTTTTAAGATACAGGGCGTTAAAAAAACGTATTTTATAAATTTAAAAGAGAGTTCTATTAAATCTTTTCTTTAAAAGGTTAAAAAATGAAAACCCTTTTTACTATTTGGCAATGCCCTAAAGTACTACAAATTATTTTGAACGTTTCTTATGCATTCGGGAAAATGTTTCGACACTCTTGCCTTATTCTATTTTTCAACTCCTCAATATTTGGGCGGTAAAAAAAACTTTGGATTTAAATATCCCCATGGGAAAAAAATCCAGGGGAGTCAAATCGGGCGATCTTGGTGGCCATTAAAAAGGTCCTCCCCTGCCAATCCATCTGCCTGGAAAAATAGTTCCAGATAGTTTCGAACAGGTCTTGCAAAATGGGGAGGCGCACCATTTTGCAAAACCAGATGTTTCTATTTGGCATATCAGCTTCTATTGGATCAGGGAATAGAACAGCTAGATTTGGAATTAGTTCTTCTTTGTAAAACTGTAAGTCCCTTTTGCTCCATTTAAATTTTCTTCGAAAAAAATTTGGCCTATAACTTGTTTGACCTAGAACTCCCCAAACATTACTTTTTTTTAAATAAGTTTTTTAATAAAAAAATTTGTTTTTTTTTAATTTTTGCTTATTAAAAATAAATATATAATCTGTCTCTAGCCCTTTGGCCCTTGTCTGTTTAAATATTAAGGACTTTAGAGTATTCTTACTATCATAGCCTTAAAGCCCATTAATTTCTTTGAACGGTTTTTTGGGGGGATGTCGTGCACTAAAATTAACGGGAAATTATTTAAAAAAACTAATAATTTTTTTTAAAAAAAATTTTGGAATATCAATATATATATATATATATATATATATATATATATATATATATATATATATATATATATTTTTTTTTTTTTTTTTTAGGGTTATATAAATATTTTTTATTTTTTTTCGCTAAAAGGGGTAGTTATAAAGGTTAAAACGTTGCAATTATAACAAAAAGTTATTGAAGTTTTAATATAAGTAAAAAAAAATTCATAAATTCATTTTAGCAGAAATTGGTGGTTTTAAGAGTAAAATTATAGCAATCATCATAAAAAGATATTCTACAGCAAAAATAAATTTTTGTATAAAAAATATCAACACTAAAAATGTTTCAAATCGTTACAAATATTTTTTAATAAATTTTCATTAAAAAGGGTGGTGTTTAAGGGTTGCAATGTTCTAGGTAATAAAAATTTATTATGTTAGCAGGATAAAAATTAATATTTTTATTTAAATTATATATAATTGAAATATTTTAAGTTGCTAAAATTTTTTTTTTTTGTTATTTTTATTAAAAGTACAAGTTTGTAAAGGTTTTTAGAGGTTTCAAAGGGTTAAAAAATTTGGGAAAAATTAATCTTTGGGTTTAAGAACACATAACAACATTAAGACAAATAAATAAATAAAAATTATATATATATATATATATATATATATATATATATATATATATATATATATATAAAATAAAAGAAAATCTTGGGCCATTAAAAAAAAATAAATGGGTATCGGTCCAGGAGGGCTAATTAAAGTGAAACACTTCTTAGTTTAACGAGCTTTCGAAAATATTTATTTCCTTCTTCAGGTCTACAATATGAAAAAAAAACAATACAATAAAAAAGCAAATCTTTCAATTTTAGGTATACTTACAACTAAATGCATTATTTGGGTTGGTAACATCAACAACAGCTGAATTTTACAATGTTAGAAACAGGATATTGTTAAGTTTTCAAAAAATTCATTTTTGTTTTTAGTTCAAAGCGATTTTTTAAAATATTATAATTGTTATTAAATGTAAGACTAGTACAGAATGGATGGTTTTCTATACCACTTTATTCGTTTCAGGGTTTTTTTTTAGTTTAACATTATTTTTTTAAGTTTTTTTTTTTTTGGAATGCGAGTATAAGGTCCGGGCATATCTAGGTTAAAGTTAAGATATTGTTAACTTAACTAGAAGATAGATTTATTTTGACTGAATGTTTGTAATATTAAAATTGAAAAATTAGTAATGGTAAAAAAATATTTTAAAACAGAAAATATGTATTCTTAATGACCCAAAATTTTATCTCTCACACAAGAGCAGTGTGTATGTACGTGTATGTCTGTGTGAGTGTGTAGGTATACCTTATCTGTCACCAAGGGTTAGTGTTTATATGTGTGTGTGTGTGTGTGTGTGTGTGTGTGTTTTTGTTGCACGTACGTGCCCAAGAAAACACAAATATAGATGTATGATATGTTTTTTCATTCATATATATATATATATATATATATATATATATATATATATATATATATATATATATATATATATATATATATATATATATATATATATATATATATATATATATATATATATATATATAAATAAAATTAAACTTTGAGCCTTGTTATAAATAAAAACAAAAAGGTAGAAATTCTTTGGGCATAGAGGCTCCTTAATAAATGAAAGAAAAATAAAATATCCTGGTAGGTATGATTACTAAGGTTGGTTGTTTTAAAAATTACGAGGCCTCCAAATATATGGATAACCCCGGGTCCAGCCAATCCGATTACACGTGTTTCACCCTTGTTTGGGATGGTCACACCGAATGTAGGCCGTAGACGTCGGCCGTAGAGGTCGTCTACGGCCTATATTCGGTGTGACCATCCCCAACAAGGGTGAAACCATAGGCGTGCGCACAGTGGGTGCCGTTGGTGCCGTGGCACCCCCACTAGTCTGAAAAAGATTACTGTATTTAAAATATGAAAATTATTATTTGATAAGGTTTGATTTAAAAATTACACGCGAACGCACCTGCTCGAAAATGAGTATGGTAAAATCAAAATTAGCCACAAATATTGATATAAGTACTGTGATAAACGAATTTAAAAAATTGTACCTTATGAAAGAAGAATGATTTTATAATAAATAAAATATAATGTACTCGGTTTGTTATTATTTTATAAATATTTACCAAACATTCCTAAGAATTCATTCTTATTAATTTATTATTAATTAATTTTATTAATAACAATGTATTAATATCGATATATTGTTATTCATAGTTTTTTTTACTTCATTTATATTATTATTAATATTATTATGATTTCAAGCCACACGGCTTTGTACTCCATCTAAGGGGAACATTCACTCATTCCAGATATCTTCAGATATCAAAAGGATTGAGCTCTGTGGGAACCCTTTCCATGTTTTCGGGCTCTAGGTTCTCTTAGGCTCTGCTGTATTCCCCACAAATTTCCGGACAGTCTGAGCGGTCGCAAGTAGCACTGCCTTTTGCATAGCCTTATACAGATGTTCACCGAGGCCTAGTCCTTAGATGTTTTGTAAAAGAGTTTTTGGTATAATGCCAGTTGTTGATAAAATTATGGGGATCGTTTGGACGTTATTTATTTCCCACTGTCTTTTTATTTGTGTTTCTCGGTTTCTGAATTTGGCAATCTTTTCATTGTATTTCTCCGTAGGTTGATTGTTGTTCGGATAGCTGACATAGATCAGTGTTGTTTTCCTCCCAACTTTGTCATCAATACAATATCTGGTCTATTGTGAGCAACAGTTTGGTCTGTAAGTACAGTTCTGTCCCAGTACAATTTAAATTCATTGTTTTCGAGAATAGGTTCCGGAGTATACTTATAGTAAGACAATTTTTCATTCTGTAAAAGCTTTAGCTTCTCTGCCAATTGTTGATGGAGTATCTTGGCTGCTGAATCGTGTCTTTCCTTATACTCTGATGCTGCAAATGCTTGGCAATCCCCCATTATATGCTGGATTGTCTCGGGTCTCTAACGAAATGCTTTAGATAGTTTTTCGTCGGAATAACCTGGTCTTGTATAGCCAATAAGAAGCCTTCAGTCTCTGGGAACATCTTCCCGACGTCAGCCAGTAGTTCGACGCGAACTTGTCGACATTTTCATGGCTGACCTCTTTGGGGTGACGTCCATAAAGAGGCTTCTCCAACCAGGCTTGCAGCTTCTCCTGGTCTGTTTGATGGTGTCTGCGCATTATTATTATTATTATTATCTCGGCACCCACACCAGCTTTACCCTGCGCACGCCTATGGGTGAAACACGTGTAATCGGATTGGCTGGACCCGGGGTTATCCATTTACTTGGAGGCCTCGTAATTTAAAACAACCAACCTTAGTAATCATACCTACCGGGATATTTTTTCTTTCATTTATTAAGGAGCCTCTATGCCCAAAGAATTCTACCCTTTTGTTATTATATAGATTAAAATGCAAAAAGCAGCAGTATATATATATATATATATATATATATATATATATATATATATATATATATATATATATATATATATATATATATATATATATATATATATATATTTTTTTATAAAATTTAAAAAAACAAAATATTTTTTTCCCTTTTTCCCAGTGCCAAACGAAGTTTGTCAACATTACGTGGTCAGTCAGCCGATTCTACTCTTCTTCTTTAATTTACAATGGCAATTGCTTCGATGGACTGCGAACGGGTCGGAGGATCTTAAATCCTCTTCTTAATGCCTCCTTAATTAACCTATACCGTTGGACCCATTAGCATTGACATCCACCTGATGATTCCTGCTACTTTTTGCATTTTAAACTTGACGTTATCATATAAATTAAAATATCTTGGGGAAAAAACGTCTTTTATTATATATAAAATTTGGGAATAGATTGAAAATTTGGGTTTTTTAAGAAACATTAACACAAATCGTGGGGGTGTTTCCGAAAAATGGTTGGGAAAGGTTCGAAAAATAGAGCGATAGGTTATTCGAGCGGAATCAAATCTGGAAAGGGTTTTTCAGTTTTTTTCCCAAAAAAATTGCAATTGTTATTAACCGATAAAAAAAACGATTTTAATTTTATGATAACTCAAAAAAAAATAAAAAATAGCGAAAATGCAAAAGATCCGGGGGGAAATTTTAAAAAAAGTCTTTAAATTTTGGAACTCTATCTTTAATTTAAAGTTGGCCCCGCCGTTCTGCGCAATAACAAAATTCCCCCGAAAAAAATTTTAAAAAAATTGTTTACTTAAAAACCCCTAAATCAGTGGGGGCCCACAAAATTTTTTGAGCCGGGTAGTTTTTTGATTTATAAAAAACCTTTTTATTTTAGGGGTTTAAATGTTTATTAAATTTTGACATAATTTTGTGTTTATTGTTTTTTACTTTAAAATTGAACAAAATAATGGGTTGTAGGTTTTGTCTTGCAAATCCAAATCTTTTTTTTAAAGTATTTTTTTTTTTAAAAAAGGTGTTCTTATAAGACGAAGTTTGGTAACCGAAAAATAATAATTATCAATTATGAATAATAAAAAAAAATTTCATAGGGAAAAATTAGTGAGAAAAGGGCAATCTTAACTATCTTTAAAATGA
>JAHBCN010012728.1:0-26095 GCA_019359885.1 Listronotus oregonensis
TTTTCAAATATTAATCAAACCTTAGACTAACATAATTTATTTTAAAAAAAAAAAATTGAAAATAATTATTACAAAAAATGTTTTTTCTTTACAAAAAATAAACTTTTTTATAGTTATTTTATTATTGTTAAAAAAAAATCATTAATACGTAACTAAACAATGTTGTTTTTTTTTATAGTACGCACCTGATATACGTAAAAATTTTAATTATATCGGTAATCCTTGATCGGTTTTTAATTAACTTTTAATTTATGTCGGATGGCGGCAAGAGGCAAGTACTGAACCACTATGCAAATTGCATTTAATTGGGCAGAAATTTGCCTGATTGTTGAAAAGTAATTTAGTACCGTGTTTTTAGAAAGCTAGCATTGTAAATTGCTTTTAAAAATTGCATATCGCATACATTAAATTTTTCTCTTCAGACACCATTAGAAAAAAAACACATTTTTTTTGTGGCGATTTATGAGTACTATTAATTAATTCAAAATCATTTATTAATGGCCCTGATTATTGCATAATTATTTATTAATTAACGATTATAGTATAGCAGAAGCAATACTCAAAACAAATATGTAGTTAGTGATGAGCGAGACCGGTCTTGGTCTTGGTCTTGCAGCAAGATCAAGACCAAGACCAAGACTGCCTTTTCACTTGCAAGACCAAGACCAAGACCGGGGTATGCAAAACCAAGACCAAGACCAAAACCGAAGAGTGCAAGACTACGCAAGACCAAGACCGACCTGCAAGACTCTTGCACTTATGCGATTTTTTTTTAATATTATAATATTCAATTTTTATATTCAATATATAGAGGTATTTCATACAGACATGACAAAAAAATTGTCGAGAACTGCTAAAAAGGCGATTATTTAATAAGTAACAGGTTTTTTTAATAAAATAATAATCAAATCGTTTACTTTTTTCTCTTATACAGTTCTCTAACAAGGATAACAAGTAAATTCAATAAAATGTTTTAAAAATATTGAGATGGTGACTCAATGTCCGACAAAGCTCGATATCTCCGATACCGTTCACGAAAGACAAAAAACTAGGGTACACAAGTTATAGGCGAAAATTACTTTCATATTCCTAATGTTAAATTAGCTATCTAGTAATGCCACTTACAGGGTAAATCAAAAATTTCCAAAATCCAGAAATACATTATTTTTGTTCCACACTGTAAGAAGCGGCATCATAAGATTACTTCTTAAAAATAAGATATAAATGTGAAAGTGATGGATTAATAAAAAAAATTGTCATGTCATATAGAAGTTCTTTTTAGATTTATGAATTTTAAATATTATTTCCGGTTTGGATGGAAAAGTCAAAACAATGTCAAAAGAATGATGACGTCATTTTTGTCAAAACCGAAAATGATATGTAAAAACCATTTACGTCGACATTGTTGCTATATGACAGCTCAACAATTTAGCATAATATACAGAGTGGCTATTTTTTATTTAAATGGATTTTTCGCCATTAATTTTTTATTTTAGGTTAAAGGTTAACGTATTTTTACAAACTTTGTACGGCAAATGTTTGACTAATTTGAAGATAAAAAGTGCATATAAACTGAAAAGTTCCTTGAATAACCTTTTTTTATAACCAGAAACCTGTGTTTCATATCAGAATCTTTCTAACGGAAATTTCACGTCACATCTAGTTAGCTATTAAGTCTTTTTTGTCTGCTTACACACTACACAGTTTTGTATTTGCTTTAATTTAATATGGTTCTTCAAAGAAAATTTAAATAATTCTTTTTACTAAAATGTTTCTATATGTCACTAAATGTATAAAAGCAGGTTGTGTCTCAATTCAACTAAAATCGGAACACAATAAATAAATAAACCCCTACATTTAAAATTACATTTTAATCAAATAATTCAAATGTACGGTAAGGTTAAAATTGGTAAATTTTCAAATTTTAAAGCAAAAATTATAGTCTTTGTTTTTAATTTACTTATTTAGTACTAAAAATATATTTTATTTAAGATTGCTTAGTTTAAATAATTAATACCAAAAAAACAAGACCAGCAAGACTCTTGCAGCAAGACCAAGCCAGACCAAAACCGGGTGGTGCAGACCAAGACCAAGAACAAGACCTTCTTTAGGCTTGCAAGACCAGAGACCAAGACCAAGACTAGCCCGGTCTTGGTCTTGGTCTTGCTTTGCTCATCACTATATGTAGTCTACCTGTCAAGTTGGCCGCCTAAAATCGAAATAGGGGAGGCCGGAGCATGTATTGGCATTGTCTTCTATGGCACGACGCAACTTTGTAAAAATATATGTCAAATTACGAAAGACGATTTGGTCATAAAATGGTGGAGGTTCTCTACTCCATCAGACAACACGTAATAAATGTGGAACCGTCCGAATGCAGTAGATTTTGTCACGGGTAGGAGGGACAATATTTCCTGTTTCTTGCCGTCATTGTGTCGATGTTGTTTGTTTTAGTTTCCAGTTAAGCAACACCATCTAAACTTTGCTCGTGGTTAGTTCTAGTTAGTAGTAATTCCGCAAAATTATATCCAGACAATGACGTCAAGAAACGGGAGATAATATGCCACCTACCCAGGGCCTATCTAGGGGTGGCGAGGGGCGCCGCCAAGGGGGCAGCCTGGGGGCGCAAAAACAATAAAAAGTTTTTCATCATTTTGGATCATATTAAAATTTTTTTTTTTGAAAAATTAATTAAATAAAATTTTTTTGGTTTTCTGTAAAAATCAATGAATCATTTGTTTTGCTAATATATTTTTAAATTCACTTTTCCCTGGGGATCTCAGAAAGGGAAGAATCAAGGAATTAAATTAAAAGTTGCCTATAGGGAAGCCCAATAATAATTTTAAAAAAAAAAGTTATCTCTTTTCTTTTTGAAATTTGGGAAATAATAAAATGTCCCATTTTTCTTTTTTTTTTTAAAGGGTTATTTTAAAAGGAAAAAAACAAAAATTTCTTTTCGGAACTTTTTTTGCCTTTTGAGGGGGAAGTCAAAACTTTTTTTGACGTTTCGTTTTTTAAACCAAAAACAAAATTATTATTTTTTAATGGCCCTGGTTTTTTTTTTTACAACTTTGCCCCCTTTAAACTTCCCCCTTTCTTCCTTTCTAGAGCCCCATGGGACAGTCAATTTAAACCCTGATATTTAACATCTTTTTTTACATGTTTTTTTACAAAAGATTTTTAAAAATTTTAAATACATTAATCAAAAATTTTTTAAATTTAAAAATTTGTTGCATATATTTAATTTATTAAAGTATTAATTTACATTTCAGTGGGCCTGTAAACCTTTTTTTTGTAAAATTATTTTATTTTTAAGAAAATTTATTTTTTGTTTAATACCTCAAATAGGTTTGGTATATTTAAATTTTTATTCCATTTTTTTGGCCAGATAAAAAAAATTTTTTTTAAAACTTTATTTAAAAAGTAGGCTAAAACATTTCTATATAAAAAAAAAAAGAATTTGACAAAATTCCACCACAAAATTGGTATTTTAAAAGAAAAAAAACCCTCATAAAAAACTTTGATTTTGCATTTTAAATTTTGAAAAATTTCAAAACCTAAATCCCCCCTTTTTCGTTGAAGGGTTTTCCCCCAAATCCCAAAACCCCTCGATTTTTGAAGGGGGGCAAATTTAACCCCCCCAAGGGCCCCTACCTAGATACGGCCTGCCTACTCGTAAAAATCTACTGCATTTAGATATAACCATATTTATCACATGTTTTTCTAATGTAGAAAAGAATGTTCACTTTTTTATAATCAAACCCTTGGGACATTGTCTTCCGTGAACTGACATACATTTTTCTAGGGTTGCGTCATCCAAAGCCCTGTCTTTAAAAAAATTCTTAGGGTGATTTTTTTGTCTTTCTTTGATTCTTGGATAAAAATTTTAATAGGTGTAAACCAAAATTTAAAAAGGTGTATGGAACCCCACCTACCTTTCGAAAAAAAATCCCCAGCCCAGTTAAAAAAACTTTTTTGAGGCCCCCCCATTTTTTGGCGATAAAAAAATTCCCCAAATTTTTAAGTTTTTTTCAATAAATCAGTTTTTTTGAAATTATTCTTTATGGGGGGTTTAGTTTATTTTTTTTGCTTTGGGGATTTTTTTTGTGTTTAAGTTTTTTGGTTAAAAAACTTTTTTTTTTGAAGTGTTTAAATTGTGACAAAAATTTTGTTTTTTTTTTATTTAAAAATATGGAAAAAAAATGACGGGGTTGTGGGGTTTTGTTTGAAATCTTTAAATTTTGGGTTTTTTTATTTGGGGTAAGTTTTTATATTTAAATTGGTGCTTTTATGGGGAAATTTAAAAACCAATAAATAATAATATTTAAAATTATAAATTATAGAAAATAAAATTTAAGGGGAAATAGAAAAAAAATAAGGCAATCTTAACAATCTTTTAGATGATTTTCACAATGTTGTTGTATTTTGGTTTATTAAAAAAAAAAAATTTTTTACATTTAGGTTTTTTTAGTTCTTTTTAATTGTACATTTTTTTTAAAGGATCAAAATTAAATTAGGGCAAAAATTTAAAAACAAAGGTCCCTCTGATTGAATAAAAGAAAGAATTTATTTAAAGATCCTTTTTTTTTTCTGTATTTTTTAAAAAAAATTTGGGTTTTGGCTTAAACTTTCTTTTTCAACTTTTTAAGCCAATACTTAGACACATAATATTTAATGATAGAACGCCAATCACCCCTCAGGAAGACCTTCCGGCAGGACTTTGGGACACCCCACATCCTGCTGGAAGGTCAAAAAGTCCCCTTTTTTTTCCTTCTGGCAGGACCTAATTTTTTTCCCCAGTACAAAAAACCAGTTTTTATCCCCACTAAATTTAGCTCTAAAAAATTTTGGGGGGCCCAAAAACAAAGTTTGTAAAAAAAAAATTTTTTTTTATTAGATAAAAAAAAAAGAAAATATTCCAAAAAATACTCCCATTTTTTTATTTAAAAACAAAAATTAAAGGAGGTCAAAACAAATAAAAACGTAAAAAAAAAAAAAATGAAAATCAGTTGCTTTCAAAATTTTTTCAAGCATTAACCGGGAAAATTTCCCATTAAAAGGGGTTCCTGAAAAAATTATCGAGTACCCTAGTCGGGGAAGTCCCAAAAACGTAATTTGCCAATATTAAAACACCATAACAAACTGCCGTTTTTCCCAAGAACAAGACAGGTCAGTTGTTTTTTTTTATCAAAATAGGTCCTTTGGTAAAAAAATTTTTTTTGCTGTATTTTTTTCCTTTTAAAAATATTTTTTATCTAATTGACGCCCCCCGCGCCACTGAAATTGGAGAAAAGGGGGGATTGTTTCTTTTTGAAAACACAACTACTAAACATAAGGTTGAGACTTGCGGATTAAATAGGGAAATTTTGTTTTTTCCCCTGGAAAAATTTGTCCTGCTAAGAACTACATCCCAATAAAAAAACACTTTCGTTTTTGGTGCCAGCAGGGTCCCCGGCCTTGGAAAGTTCACTTGGGTTCTGTTACAATGGAAATAAACCAAAAAGGTTCTAAAAATTTTTTTAAACCCTGTTATTCTGTCTCATGAATGTTTTTTATTTGTGGTAAGTAAAAAGCAGTTAACAAAATTTTACTTTTAATGTACAACCACAATCTTAGGATTAGTTAAACTCATTTACACTTTTGCCCCTTTTTTTCCAAATTGGGGTAAGTACATGAAACTATCATACAATGTTTGAAATTTTTTTTTAAAAAATCGTGTTTTTTTTTTTCAAAGACTTTTGGTAAAAAATCTCCAAAAATATCGACCATTTAAATAGGGCTGTCAAGTAGCGCCATCTATTCTTTCATATTATATCAGAGATAAGAACCAATATTAACAATAATTTTAAATATTCTTTTAGTATTTTAATAACCCCAACAATTTTGTGCAAAAAATTAAAAAAAAAAAGGAACTTGAACTTGAATTTGATGTGTCAACTTTATAGATAAAAAAAGAATTATGGAAGTCCGGCTCGACCTATATTTACTGCGCAAACCCGCGGGCCAATTGATTCCCCGCCCCTTCCGGACAATTTTGTTCCGTATTGGGTTCCATACACCTTTAAACTTCCTTGGTGTAAACCTGAAAACGTTAATAAAAATGAAAAAAAACGTTGATTCTCTAAAATAGTTTAACGAATTTTTAGTTTTTAGAATTTATCACTTAAGTTATGGTAGAATTTCTATCTGGACATTTTTTGCTCCAGATAGAACTATTAGGATTCTTATTGAAACCTAACATTTTTTATTTAGCTTTTACCAAAGGGATTGCAGAGTTTTTTTAATTATATTTTTTAAACTATTGTTAACAAAACATTTTGTTTTTAATATTTGCCTAAAAATTACCTATAATAGCATCCACTATCAGTCGACAAGTTGAATCTTGTTCTCAAGGTATTTTTTTCTCTACCTCTAACGTACCTTGTGTTTCTAAAGTTAAGTAAGAGTTTATTAAGAGGTTAAAGAAACAAAATGGGAATTTCGGGGCCTTTACAGATGAACTGTAAAGGGATGAATAAGAGTGGCACCATGTGTTGCTCTATTGGAAGCTAGTAAAGAAGAAATAATTATATGAAATAATTTCTTAAAGAAGTCCCCCCAGCTCCTCGGTGAGGAAGAGAACCATTTTTCCTGTAAGAGTAAGATCATTAATAAGACAAACACATCTTCGTTGGAGTCACAAATGCTAAGATTTGTGGGAAACGCCATATCTTCACTCCTGCGAGCAATATTTTAAAGAAAGTCTGATTTGGAAACAACAGATTAAAAGAGAAAATACCTTTTGCCTCAAAAGAAAAATACGAGATTTTTTGAAGCTGCTGTGGCTATGAATGTAATGTGTTTATGTGCTGGCAAAGCGTACCTTTAAAAAAATAAAATTTACTTTAGGGAAAAAACTTTTTTAAGGTATAGAACAAATATTCTAATAATGAAAACAAAATTTAAAAAAAAAATCTACGCTTACTATTTCACACGTATTATTAAAGAAAAGTGTAAAGCAAAGCTCAACAAGGAACATAAAAAAATCATCCCACATTCTTTATAGAGAATGAGCTTTTTGTCCTCGCAACACAAGATTCTTTAACGGGAGGCCAGCACAATAAAGCGGCGTCTTTTATGTGGCATTATCAAAGGGAATAAATAAAACTTCAAATTTTGTGGTTTCCACTTTGTAATAGGAGTAACCATACAAGTAAAACCGCCAAGGCAAATAAAAGTTTTATAGCAGGGGATCGCAGATAAACATCACGGGTGGATATAGCACGTTGTCTTATTTGCTGAAACGTGAATCAAATTCTAATGCAATGTTTTGCTTAAGAAAACATACATACATCTAAGGGTAATTTAAGATATATAATGCCTCAAATATTATATTAATAATAATTGATGATAAATGACATTTTTTCGAAAAAAAAAAGCGTTTGAAAGCTTTAAATCTTTAGTAAATTTGGAAAAAGATTCGTGCAATATTGTGGAATTTACCAAATTTGAAAATTGTCTATATTTTTGTAATGAAACTGGATTGCAAAATTATTACGCAGAAACTATGGAACGAACTTAAAAAAAATGACTTCCTGAGAAATCCAAGAATCTTAAAAATCAATGCAAAAAACCACAGTTTTTGCCTTTTTTGTTTATTTCTATTTTGCAACAAGCATAAAACATTGTGCGATTTCTAACCAATCCTATCTTGTAGCAAGTTAAATAAGATTTGATGGCAGTTCAATCCTTTCTTGCATAGAAAACCGATCGGTGCATTTGGATCTCAATGCTTTTGTTTTATACAAGATATTAATTGCTAGCGTAAAAACGCAACTTTTTGTAAACGTGCTTTTTGAAAGACAAAATTAAATGTCAAACTATGCTTATGGTAAAAAATTTGAAACTTCTCGTAAAACTTGTTTATGTTACCTGCATGACGTGGCATTATTGTATTATACTTTTATACAACTTATAAATTTAAGAAATATTGTATGACCCTAAAATACAAACAACCAATTAAAATCATTGTAATTTTTCACTTTTCTTGCCCTTCGCTCTTTTCGATGATTTTCGGCATATGGGGATGCTGATCTTAAAACTGAAGTAAACCTTTTCGACGTTTCATTTTTGAGATGTCGATCATTAAACATGATAAATTTATCTCATTTCAACTACCTTACCCTTCTTTTATCACTAAATTGGTAATAATTACACTAAAGTATCATACAATATTTGATTTATCACAAATAATGCTTTATTTTGAAGTTAACTCTAAAAATTTTGACCAGCTTGTGCAAAAACAGAAGAAATCAGTAAAAGCGCAGCTTGTTTGAAATTTGATGATGATGGCTATCTCGAAAACGAAACATTCAAAATCGATTAGATTAATTTAATGTCAAAAAAAACCCTTTTGTTCAGCTTAAAAACCTTTTCCCCATACCCGTTTTTTTTTTTTCCTGATGTGTGGAAAAATTGTTCTACAGTACTGACCTTTATTAACCTTACACTTTTTTTAGCACATTAAAACACACATTAAAATTATACAGAGATTTCAAACTGGCCAAAAATCGTCTTACTAGGTTTTACCTTTTCACAGGAGATGTTTACCGGGTCAGTGATTTTTAGGATAAATAATCGTTAATGTAATTTTTAAACTAACGTGGGTAATAAAAAAAAATTTTTTTATATCATTATATCATTAATAGCTTATTAACATTAATTAATTAAATTAAACATATCTAAATTAAAATATTAAAATCAAGGTGATTTAGGAAAAACAACTCTGATGGGCATTATTTATTTTTATCTAAATCATTTTAATAATACTAAGAATTCTTTGCACAATACTAGACAAAATTCTCAGCTTAATCTTCCAAATTCATGTTCTACTTTAATAAAAAAATCTTTAATTTATGACCAATAAAGATGTTTAATCATTTATTTACTAATATTAAAAATTTAGGTCGTTTTTCATAAAATCAAATTGTCAGTCAAAAACCTATCGTTAGACTTATGAGTACTCGAATTTTTTCGTCTTTTCTTTTATGTCCAACAGAACAGTGAAGAGCAAATTCAATTTTATCAAGATTTACGGCCGAGTGATAATCGCGTTGTTAAATTTAGCGATGGACTTAGCAATTGTTAAAAGTTAACAAAGGTTTAGATTGTTTAACAAAATGTCAGATTTTGACAGGTTGCCTACTAAAATCATTGAATAACACTGACAATGACGTTTTTTAAACATTCAAACCATTGTTTCAGTAGGTGGTGGGGGGCTTTCCGCTTGCCCTTTAAAGGACTGGGGGCTTAGTACTTTTTTCGAGTTCTGGGGGGGACAGTTTTCCTTCTTCCTCCTCCTTCTTTCTCTTTAGTTTTCCTTCTTCCTCTTCTTTCTTTTTTTTTTCCTTTTTTTTTTTCCCTCTACTAAAATTTGGAAATGATGTAGATGGCCCCCGAACTTAAAGTTACCGGAAGTAAAATCCCCTCCATTCGGTTCCCGGGGGGAGGGGTACTTTGGGGGGCCCCATCGAAAAGTCTGATATCGTTTACAAATATATGTGGGCTTAACTCTAACGTGAACTCTTTCACCATTATCTTCAATCCCCAAAACCCCCCTTTTTTTCTTACCGAAACCCAAATAAGCCCAAAACACAACCAACCACCTCCTTTTCCCGGTTTGAACTCATTTCATTTTTTTCGACCCCATGGCGGCGTTTGTGCTTACGTTCGCAACGACCGGTTGGTTAGGTTTCTAACCCGAATCGGGTAGGCCTGATATTCTTTGGCAAATTATTTCGACCTTCTACTAAATTCATCTGCTGTAAAACCGGCCCCCCTCGACAATTCCACAACGAGTTTTTGATTTCCTTTCAATAAAGATCGACAAATTTTTCCCAGTTTCCATTGGCCGAAGTAATCGTCCTCGGGATTTTAATGTTCATAATAAGGTTGGCTAGGCCCCACAAAAACTGATACACAAGGCAAAGCAGCAGAAAATTTCGCAATCAGCAACTCGCTCACCAATCTAATTATGGAACCTACCTATTTCCTGGGTTTCCCCCACCCATAATTCTAACCCCTAGATCTTTTCTTACTTCCCCCCCCGAACTCTATCAAGCATCAGAACTGCTCCCTTGGTCGCCTGACCATGGTTTAGTCACCGTATCATACCCACTCTTTTTAGGCAACTAAAACATGCCGCCACGAACCATCGGGGACTCTTGGCCGACTGGGATGGTCTAAGAGATTTCTTTGCCAGCTCCCTTTTGGGAAACCTACCTGTTTTTTTACCCCGATCCTTCAGAAAATGTAAACAAATTACCGAAACAATTCAACTAGGCATTGAGACCTATATTTTCCCCCCACTAAAAGAACCCCATTTCAAATCACAAACCCCGGGTTTTTTTAAATCCTGTGACAAAGCCAGACTTTAAAACTTCAAGCCCACAAAAGTTTCTTAAAAAACCCCCGTCTCGAAAATCGATAGGCTAGCATCGAAGAAAAATCAGTATAATCAGACCATCTCAGATGAAAAAAATCGTTTTAACCATCGAATTAAAAGATGTTCTCTCTTGCTCAATTGGCAGTAAAGTTTTTTTGGGCCTAAAATATTAGTCAGAACTTTTGCACAGATTCTTTCCCCCCCTAAAATCTCTGAAGATGGAATTGTCTCTACCCCAAAAAGGAAAAAACCGAACTATTTGCTGCCAATTCTACGCTTGATCCCCCTATTAATCTTCCTCTTCCAACAGTTGTCCCTGTTTCTCATAAAATGTCCGATATAATTTTTAAAGTCAAACCGATCAAGCGTATTTTTTCTTCTCTTAATATTAAAAATCGTCTGGGCTGGATGGCATACCAGCAATCGTCTTAAAAATTTCCCCCAGCTTGCACCCATCTTAACTCGCCTCTTTCGAATCTCTTACAACACGGGCATTTTCCCGAGAGTTGGAAAGCTGCACGTGTGCAACCTGCCCCAAAAAGGACCCCAAAAACCCCCTTCTAACTATAGACCATTCTTTCTTTCAGTTGTTTGCAATAAAAGGAAACAAATTATTAATTCCCAAATTAAAGTATCTGGAAAAAAAAAAGATCTTACATGATAACAATATGGATTCCGTCACAGTAGATCCACAGCTGATTTTTTCCTTTTTTTCACACAACTGGAACAAGTCCCTTGAGTTTCTTGGGGAATCCCAGATCGTTCCTTGACATATCCCCAAACTTTCGATCAGGCTGGCATGATGGGCTTCTTAACAAACTTCCTTCTTAGGGGTTCCACCTAAGCTTTGCTCTTGGCTTTCCCCTTTCCTTTTAATCGACATAATATGTAGTTAGTGTAGATGGTCATTCCTCCAGCTTCTACCCCAAAAAATGCCGGGGGCCCAGGCTCAGTGCTGGCACCCCGCTGTTTTTTTCACATTAACGATCTTCGCTCTTCCACAATCAATCCCATTCATAGTTTGTTTCGATGACCCTCCCTCTTTTTCAATTTCTTAAGCCACCGTGTAATTTTTAATTTGAAAACAAGCGCAGGTCAAAACAGATATCTCTTTTTTCAAGACCCAAACTTATCTTGGATTGGGGCGCCAAAAATCGTGTTCAGTTTTTAAGCCTCAAAAAAAAAGTAATGTTCGCTGTCCGAAAAAAACTGCGAACTCATCCCTTACATAGGCGACCAAGTTCCCCAGAACAAAGAGTCGTTTAATCTATAGTCGGCGTTCTTTTGAGAATAACCTCAACTGGCGCAAACACATTTCATCCATAGCTTCGGCGCTTCAAAAAATTGGTTCCTCTTTCGAGCCAGAAAATATTTCTCTTCTTCCAATCTGTACACTCTGTATGTATCCCAAACAGACCCTCTTTTGGGGAAATTGTCCTGGGAATGGCGTCCCTCAACACTTAGCCTTCTGACTCCATTCAAAGAAGAGCTGTTCGTCTTATTAATGATCCAACGCTCACAGAAAGGCCTTAAAAAAAATATACTATTATGATGTTTTGCTAAAAAAGTTTATTTATTTGGTACTTTGAAAATTCAAACAAATTGAGAATCCGATCAATGGAAAAAACAAATAAATATCCATAAAATATTGGTTTTTAAGAATCTATTTTTGTTTCTTTCATAGAAAATATGAAAAACAAAAAGAGAAATTTAACAGATATAAAATATATTAGTTATTATTATTTACCTATCAAAATTTACCCGGGGTAGATATCTACCCCGGTTTGTAGTTCTAGGGTTAATGTCTTTTTTTCTCATAATATTATATAATTTATTATTATCTTTTTATTAGCATAGTTTTAATTTATTCTGTTATGACGAAAAGATGTATAATTTTATATAAAATAAAGCAATATTATAATTATTATTGTTAAGAAACAATAAAAAATAACAACTACGTCGCAAACCCAATAAATAAACAAATAATGCCCTATAAAAATCTGAGTGTTTTTACATAAATACCATAAATCTCATTTTGCAGTAAACATTATTTAACACTAACAGCAGTCAACTTAAGCTTACTAATCAAATTTAAACTTCAAAATAGACCGAACAAAATTAAAAAAGGCATAAAAAATCTGCGTTATCTCGGTTTGAATCCGGTCTATGAAAGAAAGCTGTGCGTGTGGGAAGATCAGCGGCTCCTTTGATCTCGCCGCTAAAGAAGTACCTGTCGACGTAAGGGGATTCCGCACGCACCCGTTTTATGCTTCAGCGTTGCCAAGTTTATGTATTTTCGTTAAATAAGTTTCGCGGCTCTATATCACATACATGTACAGGGTGTCCCATTTTCGATACTTTTATAGGTTATTTCCGGAATTGTTAGGGCTATCCAAAAAGTAATATGGGCGTCATGTAGGGGCGTACCAGGGGGCCAGGGGCATTTGCTCCCCCAAAAAGACTAAAGAAAAAATTATTTTTAAGACCTGAGCCGTAGCTAGTCATTTAAGAGGGCGCCGAATCCTTGTTCTTTTTACGATTTTAACGACTTCTTGGTAAAAAGTTTCCGGGTTCGCCGGACTGGCCTCCGGCGGCGCCTGCAGTGGGCATGGCTTGCCCCTCCAAGACTTTTTTCTGGGTACGCCACTGGCGCATGTATTCTTTTTGGGTCAAACTTAAAAAAAAAATGGAATCAAAATTGAAAAATTGCGTTCGCTTAAGAGATAAGAGGGAAAATCAAAAAATTGTCAATTCCTGAATGACCCCATATTTTCTTAGTTATAAAAGATACAGAAAAATGTGTTATACAAACGTTTTTTTATAATGATTGTTGAAGAATCTGCCGTTCGCAGAATAAGTATACGGGGCCACGTAAAAGAGTTATCGAACCTAAACCCATTTTTTAAAATATAACACCCTGTATATTTTAATCTAAAAAGAAAGCATATTAAATATAACACACCATATATTCTAGAAATATGCATAAGCACAGAAAACCAATAACATCCATAGTGTGTTATATTTTTAAAAATAGAAATAAACGATTATAATATCAGCAATTAAAACACCCGTCAACATGCTTCTCGACTTGCTATAATTATAGGTTCGAGTTTCCTTCAGGTACTCATTTTGCCAGCACATTCCATGAATAACTTCCATAGTCTGGTTCTAAGCCACGGGAAATCATTCAAACCTTAACAAAAACACAAAAAAGAAAACTTTTATGCGCAGGTCCGACCACTCGAAGATGAAAAAACGACGAAGAAGGTATAATCCGTTTCTGTCAGAGCCCATTTTTGTGGCCACTGAGTATGTACTTTGGCCATGGCAGACCGCGCTCCTCGCATGAGTAAAAAAAGATTCTAAGAATCAACCCTCCAACGTCAAAACACGCTCGTGGCACTTTAGATAGAAGGTAAATTAACCTTTGCTCTTTGGGAGTAAAAATCCAGCTTTCGCGTTGCCAGCGGTCGTTTCCTGAGAATGCTTTGTAGCTTTCAAAAACACAAAGTTTCACCACAGAGAGGCCAAAACAACAGTCGACCTGTCAAGTTAGTTGCCTTAAATCAAAAGACACCCCGAACAAATGTCACGTAAAATTATAATTTCCATAATTTAGTGACAAAAACATCGCCTAAAAAATTTAACTCACTCGGACATTAAATGCCGATTAATGGTGTCAACCCTTAACTCATTGGGCTTTATTAATAGCCTATTAATACCCCCGTTGGTTAAACCGCTTTTACAACTCATTTGTTAACCATTATTAAAGGATTCCAGTTAAAATTTACGTATCTATGTAAGTTTTTTTTATAAGAATTCTTTCTTTTTCTAAAGTAAAAATATAAGTAGATTCTTGTGCATCTATGTGTGTTAAAAATTGTTTAAGCAGTCTTCGTCATATTGATAAATATAAGAAAAAACACATTTATATATCTCCACCATACTAAGAGTTTTAAATAATGTTTTTTACCACATTAGATTTAAAATTTTCCTAGGTAGTACTATAAGTGCTTAGATGTTTTTTGTTCTGAATACCTAGTACTTGGTTTTAGAAATTTAATGTTACCTCTTTATACAAAATTTCCAAAAGCAAGTATTTGAGTACCAATGATATATGACAATTTGGCGAATGAAATAAACTAAAAACCTAAATAATAAGATTTATGAAGAATATAAAATACAGTCACTACTGAGGTATCGATTGACAGATCCGTTAAATCTGAATTAAGCAAAATAAATAAAAATTGTGGCATCCAAGGAAAAAAAGAAATTATTGATAAAGTGGCAACGTATAGACAGTTACGCTTACTATACTCTCGGTATTCTTCTATAATATAATACACTAGCACTACTACGCTCCACTCTTCCGTAAAATAAGTATTTAGTGTAAAAGAGTGCCGACCGAACAGATGTCTACGTCTTACGCATGTTAAATTAACCAGGAAGATGCCTTAAACAGATTCTCTTTGGGCAAAGATCCCGAAAAGAATTACAAACAGGTTTTAGATAACACCCCGGAATTGCCTAAATATGCGTGGTGACAAAGAAAGGTTAACATCTAGAAATAAAATCCTATTTAACTAACACCGATAAACAGTGATTTTGTTAAACAAAATTAAGTCGTCTTAAGACTACTACCTTCCCTAATATAAACCTTATCGGAAAACCTTTAGAATTTTGGAAATAATTTTTTTTGCATTTTATAAATATATAGTAACCAGGCCCGGATTTGAGGGAGGACAGGCGAGGCTACTGACCCGGGGCCTCCACAAGAAAGAGTTCCATACCATAGTCTCAAAATATTTTTTTGAGCACAAAAATGATTTGATTCCCCTAAATGCAAAACTCGGTATTTATGAAGCTATGAAAAGTGATTTTTTGCGTCATTCTCTTGCTTATTATAAACTAGATCTTATCTCCCAGTAAATAAAATGAAAAACTGCCTATCTGTACACTAAAAATAGATTTGACTACGAAGCTTAAGGTACGTACACACCAAAAAAACAAACAAAAACAAACATCAGCGAACAAACGTTTTTCTTCAGTGTGATAGTTTCACCCATCGGGTTGGATTCAACTGGATCTTTTCAGTGCTGGGTTTGATCATTTTATTGAAAAAGTTCGACCGTCTAAAGACCACCCCATTCTTCTTATCTTGGATGGACACAGCACGCACGTTCGAAATCTTGATGTTGTGGTTAAAGCTAAAGAAAATTTTGTAACAATTTTGTGCCTTCCCCCACACACGTCACATAAGCTCCAGCCTCTGGATAAAACCGTGATGGGTGGCCTTAAAACTTTTTACAGCGAAGAATTCAGAATTTTCCTAAAAACCAATCAACGAGCAATTACTCACTTTGATGTTGGTGAACTTTTCGGCAGAGCATACCTAAAAGTTCAAACTGCAGAACGAGCGATAAAAGGATTCTCCACTACAGGCATATACCCAACAAGAAAGGATATTTTTACAGAGGAAGATTTCTTAGCAGCTGTTAAAGAGCAGAGAAATGAAGACCTAGTTGCAGAAAATCAGCAGAATAATCAACTCCAACCAAGGGAAGAAAATATATTAGTTAATCCAGAAGATATTGTTGCGGTGCCTAATTTACAGAAAAAAAGGGACTCGAGGAAGGAAAAGTGGAAAAGCTAAAATAATTACCTTAACTCCCGACAAAGAGGAATTGGAGAAGTCCATCAACTCGATAAAAGAAAAAAAGCTGCAGTTAAAAAGAGAGTTTTAAACGATGAACCATGCTGCAGCAAAAGTTTAAAGGGATGAAAAAACAGACAAACTTTCCTTAAAAGTCAGAAGATGGTTACATCTTCATTAAGTTCAGACTCTGATACTATTTCTCTGCATAATTCTTCAGATGATGAAGAATTTCCTAAAGCAACAAACCCTGAAGAAGATGCTAAATGCATATTCTGCTCCGAAAAATTCTCCGAAAATAACCGGGGAGAAATTTGGGTAAAGTGCATTATTTGTTGTTGTTGGGCACACGAAGAATGTGCTGGGGTTAAAAAAGATCTCTATACATGCAAATTATTTTTATTGTTTTATTTAAAAAAAAAAACAGCATTCCTTGCTTAGGATGTAAGAAATTTGCCTATTTCACATTAGGATATGTTAGTATTCCACATTACAACCCAGATTTTAAACTTCCTTAAAAGTGACCTTTTCTATATTAACATAATTTAAAATTTGTTTCTACTATTCAATGTTTCTGTAATTTTATCCATATTTTAACAACACATTTCACTATCCATCCCCAAAATCTGGTGAAAAAATCTTATGTTATCTATTTTTTTCCTAATTAAAATAAAATGGTATTTCACATTCGGCTACTTTACTCTACCTAAAGATTATCGACTAATGATGTTCATTCGGTATGTGCGTTAATAAAGAAAATAAAGTGTCCATTTTCCTGTAGGTTATTTTTGATATTTCGTTATAAGCTTGCTGGAGCTGAAGACATTTGTTTGGTTTCTTTTTTATTTTTATTTCCTCAAAAGCATCATTTTAATAACTGTCTTCACAGTATATGGCATTCGAGCAACTTAAAAATGAAGACAACTTAAAATGATATCTTAACGTTTTGGTGTAATACGAAAACATTTTAAAATGTCTTTGTATAATTTTCTGGAATATAATATATTTGTCCGTTTTAAAGATATTTAATTTTACCTTTGTATTACTCTATAGGAGGGTATAGTCTGTCTCAAAGTATATCGTTATTAACGGACCATACTCCAATAAACCTTTAACGATTTTATTACCTATTGTTATTGGTTAAACCCATTTGTTCATAAGGGCAGGGGTGGGCCAGGTATTTCTTGAGTATTAACCATTAGGCATATAAATATTTTGGCTAATATTTTAGTGGCAGTGTTAAATAACCGTTTTTACTGTGCGTTTCGAAAAAGTTGTTTTACGAGAAGATAACTATGTCGCGTCGAAATTATTTGTCATTAGATGCAAAACAGGTTGTGAAAAATGTGTATGAAACTTTAATCAGTAGAGGTCTAATTAAACAAGAAGCTTTAAAAGAAACCTGTCTACTTACAGAAACTCCAATATCATCGATAAGGGATATTATTATTAGTGAAGAATTAAACAAAAGAAAAAACCTAGTGATTTTCAATCTCACCGTATAGACAATAGTGATCAGGACCTAATAAGAAGGAAAATATATTGTCTTTATGAAAGCGGAGTTATTCCTACCTTGGATAATCTGAAAAAGAAGCTAGACGAAGACGAAACCAATATAAATATTAGCCGTGCCACCCTCCATAGAGTTGTTTGTAAAATGGGATTTAAATACCGCAAAAAAGACAAAAGACTAGTAGTAATGGAATCGCACAGATTACGCACTTGGAGATTTAATTACCTTTAAGAAATTAAAAAATATAGGTTAGAAAACAGATCCATAATTTACCTTGATAAAACATGGTTCGATACACACGACACACTATCCAAAGGATGGGTTGATTCCAGTCAAAACTGTCAGACGAAAGCACCTTCAAATAAAGGAAAACGCATTACCATAATACACGCTGGTTCAGAAGACGGATTTGTCCCAAACTGCTTGCTGCTGTCTGCAAAGAATATTAAGGATTCTTGCTTGGATTATCATGAGGATACAAGTGCAGAACTTTTTGAAAATTGGTTTCAAAATTATCTTTTAAAAAGTATTCCAAACAACAGTGTTATTGTCATGGATAACGCAAGCTACCACAGCCGTCTGCTACACAAAGCACCAGCTTTATTAAGTTCAAAAACTGAAATTTAGGAATATTTGTTAGAAAATGATATTTATTTTGAATTCAGTTACAAAAAAACGCAACTATTGGAAGTCCTGAATTCATATGCAATTAAAAAACAATATGTATGTTATAATTTGGCTGAACAGGCTGGGCATACTGTCTTACGGCTTCCTCCGTATCACTCCATGTTTAACCCCATAGAGCATTTGTGGAACCAAGTAAAATCAAAGATCAGAGCAAAAAATTTTACACCTACTATAAGTCCCAGTGTTATAAATTTGATAAAAAATGTAATTACTAACATACTAGTTGAGAGCTGGAAAAATTCACTACAGCACATTATAAAAATTGAGGACTCTTATATTTCTATCCAAAACAACATAAATCCTATTGTAATTAATCTCAACGATGACTCTGATAGTGAAACAGAATTAGATTTAGATATTTAGATTAAAAATGTAATTATGCATAGATAATGCAGTTATAAATTTATTAAAACTTTGCATATATTTAATTTCTTATGTAATTTTAAGATTATACTTACCTTAATAAACAATAAATTATAAATCTTTATATTATTAAAGTCCATCCCTAATGTTCTGTCCTTTAATACCTACCGATCCGCAGTTTTATTGCTGTCGGCAAGTATAATCCATAAATGAAGGCAAGAGCTAACACGGTATACTTTGAGACAGACTATAACAAATGGTATTTCATCTTTACCGAGTATATTACCGAAAAGAACGCAAAAATTATCTTACTATTATAACTGCTCTGTTGTTTCTAATATCCCTAAGATTTAACTATAAGTATGTAAAACTGTAAAATAATTCTTATTGGTTAAATTGCACCATTGGCGAATTCAAATTACTACGATTCGCCATCATCTCATAAATTTTAAATCAGAGCAATTTGTCATGCGAAAGGTTAAAGAGATTTAATATTTCAACACAGGATACAATTCCGTTTGATGTAATTGCTCATACTCATCAAGACACTGTGGCTAAGTTCTCGTTATTCGCGCTTGCAGTCTCTATTGTGGCGGCTAAACTCTTTGATCTTGCAGTAATTAGTGAGACAAGTCTCGCCATAGCGATAATATGGCCTACTATGTTACGAACGTTGCAGAAGTTCAGTTTCTTTAGAAATGTGTAAGAAATATATACATTTTGTTAATTTTTTATTGTAATACACATAACACAGGTCCACAAAAATAAGTGTTGTGTGCTGGGTGCCGGAGCAAGATTTTCTGGCGTATTCTTTTCCGCTGAACATGAATCTAAAGTCAAAATTGGGGGTCAAACAGCAAAAAATCGAGAACAAGCGTAATATCAGATATTAACGATTTTTTTTAAATTTAAAACGCCAATATCTCAAAACTATAAAATATACACAAAACTTTATATGACATAAACTATGTATTTTTCCAAGACCTATATTTTAAATTATATACCCCTTTTTCTCCAAATGTAATATTTTTCGAGTTATAATAAAAAACCTAATTGTCAGGATTTTTTAAGGTATACCCCAGGAAAAATTTTGAAAATTTTTTTTTTTTTTTAATTTTTGAATTTTCTGTGCAAATTTTGAGTGATTTGTGATTTAAATATATAAAATAAATGATTTATAATAAAAAAACCTAAATATCACATTAAAAAAAAATATACATTTTTCCTTATTTTGGACTGAATTTTTTTGTCAAAATTATATTTTCGTTTATATCTCTATTATTATTTATCTTATCAAAAATGTTTATATAATTTTTTATATAGACAATTTAAAAATTTTTTTTTTTTTTGTATCTCTTATCTATATATATATATATATATATATATATATATATATATATATATATATATATATATATATATATATATATATATTTTAAAAAAAACCCCCGTGGTGAGATGTTTATATTTTGTATAGTTTTTTTTTTTTTTTTTTTTTTTTTTTTTTTTTTTAACGGTATTTTTATATATATATATAATTATCTCTACACGATTTTACCACAATTGCAATTTATTTATTTGTTTGTGGGGCGTTAACGCTGATTAACTTCCAATTTCTTTGGTGAATGCCCGCCTTTTTTGAGACGCTTCCTCAGAGTAAGTTCTGTTTGTTTATCCTTGTAAACATATATAAATAAAAGTCAAATTTTTTAACTTAATCACTATATTTTTTTTTTAACCTTTTTTTTTTTAAATAAATTCAATATAAATACAAATGTACACTGGGTGTTTACTTTTTTAAATTTTTATCATGATTCATTATGAAAATATATCTGATTATATTTTTTTTGATAATAATTTAATCACAAATCTTTATAATAACAATAATTTTCTTTGCTTTAAATAAAATTTAAATTTCAAAAAATTTTTTTTTTCTTTCTTTAGATTATTATTTGTAAATGTTGGGGAAAATTTCTCATATGCATCTATTTTTCAAATTATTTCAAGTAAACCCCAATTTTATTTTCCTTACTTTAAATTAAATCAAAAGGTTCAAAAGTTATTTAATGTCCTAAAGGGCCCCCGGTTTTTTTGTTCCTACCCGGGAATTCAGTCACTAACTAACAGTCATAACCACAAAATGTTTATACTATGTTACCTTATAATTCAGCTTCCCAAAGAAATAATAAAAACCGTAGTTCTTATTGAAGGATACAGATTTTCACAAAAAAGACGAAAATGTTTTTTGTCAAGGGGGTTATTGAAACTGGACCCATTTATCGTAAAAATTTTATATGGCTTGTTGTCTTTTTGGGATTGTTTCCCCGGAAAAATTCAATGCCCTTTTTAAATTTCGAAAATTGGTGTTATAGGCCTTTTGTGGAAAAAAAATCGCTGTTTTCCCCAAAGGGAAATTTTTTTTATTTATTACTAATATATTTTAAATCACTTTACTTTGATAAAAATTTATTTTTAAAATTTTAAAAAAAATAGAAGGAATTGAATTTGTAAATCCCCAGGTCACTTCGGATCACTTTGACGAGGTTTCGATTGTTTTTTTTGACCTAGAGGACAGCAGATTAGTTTAACAAGCGAATTTTCAAAAAACCTCGTTTTTGGGGGTGTTTTTTTTTATACCCCGTCAAACAAATGAATATTTTTCGCCATCAGACATAAAATTCACCCTTTTTATGTCTATATTTAACCTTTTAAAAATGGCGGCCCTGATCAATAAATTTATATAAATTTATATTTTTTTATTATTTTATTCGTTTTTGTTAACTTTTGAGCGATTCTTACCCCACTAGAATAAAGGGAAAAATTTTTACCCCCTTTTTTAATTATATAATACAATCTCTCCCATAAAAGCCTTTTTCCAATATTTTTGTTTACATTGGTCTATGTCACGAAATTTGACTTTTTTTAAAATTTTATAAAATTATTTTTCAAAAGTTTTTTCTAGTCGCTGAATATGCACTAAAATTAAACTTAACATAATTTTATAGAACTTTCACAACTAATGTTAGTTTCTAAAATAATACATTAATTTTACAATATGAAATTATTGACCTCCTTTATTGTCTGTTTACCTTTTTTTTTTTTTGTTTTAAAATTTCACTATTTATATTGTTTTTTTTTTTACTTGTCCTTATAATATGAGAAAGAGGGTTCTTTTCCCCCTGGTTTTTTTATGCAGTTTTTTGGGGTTTTACTTAGTGTTTTTTGTAAATTCGCATAGCATCATATCACGTCATTTTCACCTTTTTTTCCCTTAATTTTAAAAATTTTTTATTTAATACCATTCCCATTCATTTTTTGGGTTCCCTTTGGTTTATTTTAGTTTAAGCCGATAACTATCCTATTATATACATTCCTATCTCTAAATGTCATGGTTTTGCAAAAACTTAATCAAGGAATTTGGTACGTTTCTTATTATTGAATTATCATTTTGGCAGGTCTTGTTTAAACCCTTTTATATCCATGCATATTTTGTCATGAAAAGTTCGTTTGTTTCTTATTACACATATATTTAATATTTCCGGGGTTCCTTTTTTTATTGGAGTTTCCTAAAAAAACAAAAAATTTTACTTTCCGATAGTCTACGGGTGAAATTTTATTTTTTTTTTTAAACCTTTTATCTTTATATTTTACAACTGTCTTATTCTGTGTTTTATAATTGTCTATATCATTATTAATCATTTTAGCCTTTTTTTTATACTTTTCAACCCCTTTTGCCCTTTTTATTGCCTATTATATATATATATATATATATATATATATATATATATATATATATATATATATATATATATATATATATATATATATATATATATATATATATATATATATATATATATATATATATATATATATATATATTTTAAAATTTTTTAAAAAAAATTTTGGGTGGGATATGTTTATATGTAGGGGTAAATTTATTTATTTGTCTGTCCACGTGATTCTGACGTTATGGCTTGAGCAAAAACCCCAAAAATTTAAACAGTGGTATATTTAGCAGTGGCTAAAACCTTTTAACGAAGCCCTTTTTTTAAATTTTCCCCCCCGGGAAAAAAAAATAGGAAAAAAAAGTGTTTTTTACCGTTAGCCGTACGGAAGGGTCTTAGGAAAAAAAAGGCTACTTAATTTTTTTCCTCCCCAATTTTATTTTTGTGTTTATAAATCGTAGAAAATTTGTGGTACACTTTTTTCCGGAAAATGTTTTCTTTTTGTTTTTTGGGTTTTTTTTATTACCCCTTGGGGGAAAAGTCCTTTATAAAAAATAAAATTTTTTAAAAATCCCACATAAACCTTATTTCCTTTTTTTGGCGTTTTGGCATGAATAGCGTTTATCAGAAAAACCCTTGATCCGTGAAGGGGGAAAAATTTAAAACAAAAAAAGCTAAAAAAATTTTAAAAAAAAGGCTCAAAATTGGGGAAAAAACTTGGTCGTTTATAAAAGAAGTTGAAAATTGGGGTTTTAAAATTAAATTAAAAAATTGTGTTAACTTCTTCGAATTACATCATTGGGGGGGTTTTAAATTGGGGAAAGAAATTAAAAAAAGTAATTTTTAAAGTGTTTAAAATTAAAATTGGTAATTAGGCTTCTTATTACTTACAAAAATAGAAAGTGAACGTATTTTTGGGGAATTAAGGGGGGGGTTTTTTTGAAAAATCCCCCATTTCAGACTTGTATGAGAAATAATCCCCCATTATTTGTCAATTTTGTCCGAAAATAAGTTATTTAAACGCCAGTTTTGTCCATAAAGAGTTTTTTAAAATTATTTTCTTAAGTATATAATCCATTTCTGGAGATTGGTACGTTCCTACCACTCACCCTGTATATGTATTAACAAGAGTGTTTATATCGAGTAAAATAAATTATTACTTTTTGATTTAAAGCAGTTTAAAGTAAACATGTGATGTTTGGTTCTTTAAATACATATTAAAATACGCATGTCTTAAATCCTGGAATTTGTTTAATTGTTTATTTAAATTACCTAAATTTTGTGTTATTAAAAACGACTCATATGCTCTTTTGGAAGGACTATATTTAGCAACAATAGCAACAGCAACAGCAACATGCGCGCCTTAAACGACGCTTCAAATTGGTTTGTCTTAAAAAGTTGTTTAGGCAGTGCGCAGTTGCCAGTGTTAAACCAGTGTTGGGAAGTATCTATATCGGGAAAACAATTGTACCGACTGGTTTATACAAACAGCTACACCCTACTAGGTATATAGCAATGGATCGAAATTTCATTACCCCAAAACGAGCCGAGGGCCCCAACGGCGATTTCGTTCAACCTCAGAATTTTAACCACGGTTGGGTTACGCCTATTTAATTTTTTTCAAAAATTTAGCTGGAGATAAAATTCGCTATTGCTTATCGGAGTTTTTTTTAAAAACAATAAAAAATTATTGTTTCGATTCAAGGGGAAAAATAACATTTATTTAAAAAAACAACAAAAACTAAAAAATAATTTACATGAAAAAATTAAGTAAAAAAAAAAAAAAATTAAAATTATTGAAGCAAGTATTCAAGCAATCCACCGCCTTCCTCTAGACAATGTCCTAAGCGATCAAAAAATTCCGAACATTGTTAACATCACAGGTGTTATTTTTAAAAAAAATTTGGATTATTACACCAATTCATCAAGATTCGTCGCGCGATCCCCCAAAAAACCAAAATTTTGGATTTTGCATCCCCCCCAAAAAGAAAATAATTGTTAGGAGCCAGATCGGAGAGCGAGCGGGCCACGGTATTGAGCCTCAATCCAGCAATAAGACGGTTTGGAAAAGTATTATTTAAATAATCCAAAAAAAAACGTTTTATGTGCTGGACAGCCATCTTGTTGAAACCCCACTTCATTAAATCGAGGACCTGTAATGTCTAATTTGGGGAACTCTTTCTGTTAAAAAGACCCAAAATTTTTTTTGACCAGTTAAGTTACCATCAATGAAGTAGGCCCCAAAAACATTTCCCCCAAAATACCGCTCCAGTTTTACCTTTTAAGACGTGAGTTCTAAGTTCAAAATACCTTTTTAAATTTTCCAACCAATAACGGGGGAGTGGGATTATGCCTACGATGGAGGGAAAGTAGACCATCAGTAAAGACAATGTTTCGAATAAAATCTTCATTTTCATTTGTTATTCATCATGTTTTCACAAAACCCATTCTCCTGATATTGTCCTCAGGATAAATTTCTTGGGTTTTTTAAAATTTGTATGAACGATACTTATTTTTTTTTAAATTCTTTCACCCCTTTTTTCTTAAACAACTTCATCCGCAAGCGCACGTTACAAAGTTATTTTATAATTAATGCCAACAAATTAATTTCTTTCGCTTCCCCCTTTCCCCATTAAGTTCTTGGCGTTTTGTATTTTATGGTTTTGGGGGAAAAGCACCCCCATTTTTGGAAATTTTTATTCTTGAAATATAGTAATTGAGGGGGGGACCTATTAGGTTAATTCTCAGCAAATATATTTTTTTTCCCCCTGTAAAGAATTACCCGCATAATACCACTGAACAATTTAACTTTTTTCCTTTCCTTTTTCCTCAATTTGATAAAAACCATTTTAGGTTTTAAATGTTAAGGATTTTTAAAAAAAAACGTGTTCTTTTCCCTTTAAAATTTGCCAGGCGAAATAATTTTTTTTCATTTATAACTCCCAACCATGATACTATTACTCGGGGAAATAAACCCACGCGCATGAGATAAGCCTACTCTCTGCACGCCTGACGTCACTCGACGACAATTTCCCCCAAAGGCGAGTTTTAATATGGATTCCCCTTTCTGTTTAGATGTTAGATGGATTAAGCGATGATTTATTTATTTTTTTTAAAAAAAAATAAGTAATGCCAAAAAAAAAAAACGTTAAAAAAGGCTTTAAAACACTGCTTTCCCCCAAACCACAACAGAATTGACATCGAGTGACGCAGGCAACGTCGTACGAAATTAAATCGCCAAGTGGTTTTATCTTCTATAATAGTATCATGACTCCCAACAAACTAAAAATTGTGTTACTTTGTTGTTTCTTACTAAACATAAAAGAATCCATACACAAATAGCGGACGATTGCAAATTAGTCCGGTCCATTGCTATATACCTAGTAGGGTGCCCTATCTGTATTGCTGTTAAACAGCTGTGTAAAGAAAAGCGTTTGTATTTTTATGCATCTCTGATATTATACCCTCCAAAAAAAATAAAGGGAATTTTCACTTAACTTTATTAAATAACAACCTAACCAATATTTTTTACACTTTTTATTCTCGCGATTTAAAAATGGTACGATTTTAGTTAAACTTAAAAAACGCTTGTGAACATTACGAAATGACATCAAATGTGCTGACACGGAGATGACCGCAGTAGTAGGCCTAAGAAGCTCCCATTACAACTACAAAGTGGTACCGCTCCGCGGCTTTTTTCTGGTTAGAAGGTAATTCTCACTTCCTTT
>JAHBCN010012729.1:0-26115 GCA_019359885.1 Listronotus oregonensis
TTTTTGGGTAAAAAATATCTTTATTCGCGGTACATCGGTATATCACGTTGATAAAAATGATTCCAATATGTAGGTATCCAACCAAATATCCTTTGTAAAATCGTTGTCAAATGAACTAATAGCCGAGATTGCGAATGGAACAGGATGAGATGGGTTCGAATCAAAGTGACATTCAAAAGTAGCTTGAATCGCAAGATGAAGATTTGACTAAAACCGACTTGGAGGAAATGTTAAATTCACAGCCCATGGAAGAACAGGTTTTAACAAGCACGGGAAACGTGACATTTAATTTATAAAATCAAATAAGGTTTGTGATTTCTTTAAAAAAATTAATTCGTCTATGAAACGGAATCTTATTTTTAAGAGGCAAATTGCTGATGCCACTGCTAAATATCAGACTGAATTAAAGGAGCTTTTAAAAACTGCCAAGAAAGAAAAAATTATAAAATTCTTTAAACCATTTCCTAAATATAATAATTAATCATTATGGTCAAAATCTTTAATTAAATTCATTTTTTTATATAATTGTTCCTAAGTTTGTCACCTTGGAACGTATCCCCTATGCCCTATAATCCTATATAAAGTACCATTTACTGTATTCTAAATATGCGTTATATAGACCATTCTATTTGGGATACCCCATTATGTTTTGGGGCTGCTCTAAAAGCCCTAAACTTCCAATGTTTTACATCAGAAATCACGATAAAGTGTCTAAATGACCTGAAAGAACTTGCCGCCAGGAATAACATGATAGAACTCCTGTGGGTTCCTAAACACACGGGAATAGAAGCTAATGAAAAGGTGGATGAACTAGCAAGTGCCGGCTCATCTAGAAAGAGTGACCGCAAAAACAGCATATTTTTAGCCTGTTTTTTTACCCTGGCCAGACACCTTAAAAAAAATCCCTAAAATTTAATAATATAATTGTAAATCACCCTTTAAAATGAAAAAAACGAATAATTACTTGAAAATCTAGGAAAAACTATTGGATATTCTAAATGATTAGAAATTCAAATAGGTTTTTCAAGTAATTTTTAATTTTTTTCATATTTTGAGGAGGACTTTACCACCTATGAGAGTTGATTTCTATTTAAAAAAAGTTGTAAATAATAAGAGCAAATTAGCGTAATCTTTATGATCATAAAAGTAAGAACTATTATGAAATATTCGACAGTTTTTTTTATATTGCTATGATATTTTCGTATGTTATCACATCCGGGTTTAGTTCACCCCTTCATTACATGGGTGGTTTTTTAAAAAATACTGATGGTAACTGCACGGTTTGAATTTTTAATAATTAATAATATCTTAGATTTATTTCATAAAATCTTACTTGGGGAAATAGATATTAAAATTATAATTATATTAAAATTAAATAAATAACTCAATCTATATTTAAAAATTATAAACTTCATCAATTCCTAGGTCTTCCTGGATTGTTCCTAGTACCGATGCTGCATTACCCCGTTGCACAGCTAAACCAATTCTTTGGATAATGAAACTTAGAGATTTTTTTGCATTGTATTTTTTTGCAAATTTCATTAATAAACCCTTAGCCTCATCACCCAAAGGACCAAAAGTTTCAACAGCAAAAGGAATGAAGATAAAGCGTTCTTCAAGCTCTTTATATTTTAGATGTTTTTTATTCTCGGCAATACGAGCAGCCGCACCTACAAAATTAGAAGTTTTGTTCAGATAGGATTTTGCAAGTGTATGGCTACAAGTAGCGTCCCAAAGTAATTGTTTTCCATATTTCCAGAGAATTAAGGTCATTCCATCTACCCGTTTTCCATCGCTTCTGCAAACTCCTAGAGGCTCTAACACAGAAGGATTTTCAGCTAAAATCAGAGCTCTTTTGATAATGTCATTTATCTGACTGTGTCTAGAAGAACGCCCTGCGCTTTTTGCAGCATAACCCATGTAGGCCATAAATATCAGCATTTTCGCCGCAAACGCAGGTGTGCTCTCCACACACAGGCAGACCAAGTCTGAGAGCGATGGAAATATGGAATATTTTGTTATCTAACAAATTTCCCAAGGACGAAGATGGAAGTGCGTTAATCCAAGCATTACTTTCAGGAGCTTGAAGAGCAAGTAGACGTCCTTATCTTCACTTGTCTGGCACATGTTTGTAATATATTTGTGACGAACTTGGCAAATTAAATAGTCAAAATCTTTCTGTTTTTTTTTTGGTAATTCTTGTGGTTGATTTTGAAGATTGCAAACAGATAACCATCTTACAAAACAATTGCTAAAATCATTATCTACTGTCGCAAGAATATAGGAAGGTAAAATTTTGGAAAGTAAACCTGACACGTCATTGATTGAACCTAAAAGGTAGAAATAGACAGAGTGGATGTATCTCTTATTCCAAGACCTCCAAATTTTACTGGAAGAGTGCTTTGTAACCAAGAATTTAATTTAATATCACAATTTGTTATGTCTTGAACTAAACTTTGTAATGCATTATCAAAATTACAAAGTAATTCTGGAGATTTCAACAAGGTGAACATCTTAACAAATAAGACATTCGAGGTATGGCAAAGGAATATTTTAGTAAATAATAGGAAATATGTGAGTCTATAAATTTTAATTTGGTACTAAGAGATTTAAAAAATTCTGTCTTTTTATTAATTGAGTATTCAATTTCATTTGACGAAAAAGCACATAAATTAAAATTTTTATAAATACAAATTTTCAGCCCCCCTATATTTACAACTTTAAAATTACAATTTTTTTATACAAACTTTATAATTTTTAAATATAGATTAAGTTATTTATTTAATTTTAATATAATTATAATATCTTAGTAGTTTTTTTTTTAGATTTTTCAAACAATTTTTTTCATATTTAGGGACGATTTAACTACCTTAGCGAGTTTCAGGGTGGACTTTAAACTATATTACGCCCCGATTAATATGAAATAGTATATTACATACCCAGGTGGAAAGTGTTTCATTTCTGTCGAGAGATGCGTTAGTAGACCGAGGCGCAGCCGAGGTCTACTATACTTCGAGACAAAATGAAACTTTTCACCGAGGTTTGTATACTACTTTATTTACAACCACTTTATTGATTTCCTATTATTTTAAATTGAAATTATGAAAATTGATCCGGTATTAATTTTATTAAGCGGCCGTTCTTCGCAATTTGTATCGTTGTCATGGTAACGGGTTGTCAAAGTGTCAATACATACAGTGTAAGACAGACGCTTTAAATTTGAATAGTAATTTGTTTTAATTTCGCAAATCCAAAAAAAAAATGTTATTAGAGGAGGAATTTGAGTTTGCTGTTACTTCACCAGAAATTCGAGAAATATTATTATTATTAGAATGCGTATATTCGTGTGTCACTATACCATTTTGAAATATTAATATTCAATTAAATTACAAAGAAAATTACTTTCCAACCGGGTGAAAAGTGAGCACTTTCCACCCGGATGGAAAGTAGAAGTAAAAAAACTTCAACTTTCCACCTTTCAAAGATAGGTGAAGTGTCATTATTTCATGCATGGTTGTAAATAAATAAATTATTTACTATTTTTAAGATTTTATTTTATAACAAAAAAAAACAATAAAAAACGCTTTTATATATATCAACACGAGTATGTCAAAACAAAAATTTACCTAGACAGATTGACTGGTAGTTTTTATATTTATACACAAGGTGCCACTATTTTTTTTTCGAAATTTTTGAAAGAAAATATCTTGAAAAGTAATCGTTTAACTGCCTCAATTTTTATTGAGCCTATTAGAGAAACTTTTAAACTATGAAAAATATAGACAGAAACTAGACGTTATATTAAAAAAAATACGATTTTGCGATTACTCATTGGTAATTAATACTACGAAAAAATCAGGTCATAAAAAACTTTGAGCTATCCCAATTATTGAAACATATTGGTTGATACCTATTAAACCAGATAAAGGGAAACAGATTTTTATAACAAGAATGGGCAGCACAAAAAGCCAGTAGGCTCAACTGCAAATATGGGCACATGACCAACCCTGCTTAAATCAACCAACTAACCCCTTTATATAACAGTCAAAAATAAAATTAATAAATAATGTAATACACATCAAATTGATCAGTTACTAAAATTGTTAAAGGAGCTATTAACATCAAAAATAAATGTTTTAGATGCCAATTTTGAAGAAGTTTGTATTAATCTCAAGTATCGATATGCAAACATGCACGAAATGTGCAAAATAACTGATTTTCTTTATGTTTTAAGATACACTGATAATTAAACACTAAACATATGTACAGCGCAAAGCCAGCCGAAGTTGTTTGTTTTTACAACCCGAAATTAAGTTTAAGATCTCTTTTTACAGGCCCATAATTTCTTTTACTTAATTTTATTTTCCTTCCAAATCGTAAATTTTGACCAACACATTTAGCTGCTTTTGGACTCTGTAATCATTTATACGGTTATAACCTGTATTTTTGGTTCTTTGGCAGCTTTTATGGTCTTCTTAAAACACAGATATTTTGGGTCGACCTGTGTTGTTGGTCAATATATATGATGTAAAGGATTTAATTAGAAATACGTTAAATTGTGGTTTATAAACTATTTTAAACAAAAAAGTTAGTTACAACCTAAAATAAAGTTTATATCAGTTAAAAAAAAAACAAATCCTTCATTTCAAACTTATTTATCAGTATATTATATTTTGGCTGATTTTGTTTTTTCCCGTTCTTGAGGAATATTGCTTCTTCCTCTTCTTCTAATCGTATTTCATGTGTTTTTTTTTGTAATATAAATGCGGTTCCATAAAACAAACTTTCATCCTTATTTAAACTCCCTCTCCCCCTCCCTGCCACCAAGGTATGCAATTCCAAAAAATTTAAAACAGATAATTTTTAATCGTGATCAATAGCCTATATATCAATTTTTATACTTCTACGTCCCGAAATGATAAAGTTAGTTCCAAAATTTCACCCTCCATTGATATGAGCAAAAGAGGTTTCCTAACTTTACGCGAATGGGACATCAGAGACAAAAACTTACATCCAAGAATGGCCGTTACGTGAAAAGTTAAGGGAAAAACGACGAAGTTTCATCTGGTACAAAGGTTTCTTTAAACACAACACATGTACCTTAATAAAACCAATAATTTGTAAAGGTAATTTTTAAAAATTACATTACGCTTATTTATCTCAAAAATAAATTAGTGCTTCATTTAAATTATTTTGTAAAACTAAAAAGTAAACAGTTCTACAGGAATCACGCGATGTCAGGACGGGTAGGTAGGTAGGTAGGTAGGTTTAAAGTGAGTGGATTTTTTACTCCCTCCACAGCGACCGTTCGGTCTATTGTGGCTCACACCTTTTTATATTTCTCCCAATAGGATCGGACTTCTAATGAAACCGATACCAGATTGGGAGAGAGTTCTTACATCTCCTCTTACTCATGTTGCTACCGGACCCGAGCACAATATGTGTTCTGATATGTTGTGGTGTCCCTGTCTCCTGGAGAGTATGACGAGCAGACGATTAGATCCGTCATGCCCTTCTCTCCCGGTCGCATATTTATATCTATCACACGCTATCGCTCATCCCGAGAGCCGAACGTAGTTTCTTATCTATCACATGTTATGCCAAACGCGCCTTCATAACTATCACCTGTAATCGCTAAATAAACTGTATTTTAATTTCCCAGCGAAAACAGAAATCTTTTAATCTGGAAGTGAGAACACCTCCAGATTAAAAGACGCACCTTTTTTATGAATATTATGCTGAATATTATTGGAAATTTGTTATTCAAAACTCTATTTTTGTATCCTATTATACAGGGTGTAAATAAATAAAAGCGAAAAAAAATCAGGGGGTGATTCTTGGGTAAATTTTAAGAAAAAAACTTAGATGAACGCATGTATGTCCTAAAAGTCCTAACTTTTGAGATACAGGGTGGTAAATATTTAAGAACAACGTATGTTTTTTATAATATCTGTGAAACCCCTGTAGATATTGTAGTATAATTTGGTATGCATTTTCTGTGCAACCACCCTGTATCTCAAAAGTTAGGACTTTTAGGACATACGTTCATATAAAGTTTTTTTCTTAAAATTAACCCAAGAGTCACACCCTGAATTTATTCGCACTATACATTTACACAATGTACAGAAGTACACCTAATAGTACTATATAGATCAAAATAATAACAACAATAATCTCTTAAGTTTTATTTAACATGAATAGTACATCAAACTATCAAATGAAATAATAAAAAACAAAACTTTTTAAACATTTAGAAACATCTGAGCAAAACAACGGTAAAACTTATACAGGTTGTCTTAAAATAAGTAAGAAAAACTTAAGGGGGTTATTCCTTGTTCAAAATAAAGGGTAATTTGTTGTATAAACATTAGGGAGATATCGCATTAATAGAGGTTAGTTACTTTTAATTACGTTGACTTTTGAGCCAACATTTATACCACAAACTACCCTTTATTTTGAACTATAACAACTAACCACAACTACAGGTTAAGAACTACTACAGTTTACTAGTGTATTTAATCAGAAAGACAACATTTTTGGCGATCGCATGTGCTAGTTAAAGAGACGCGTTTGCAAAACATGTGATAGATAAGAACTGCGTTCGGGCATCACTCGCTTTGCAATATCGTGTGATAGATATAAATATGTCTCCCGGTCTAGTGACCTGGGTAGCTACCAGGTCCTTGTTACAGGAACCAGATGTTCTTTCTGAGGCCGCATTTCCGGCCTTACCCTATGAAAACGGTCCTATACGTTTTCTGTTTAAAGCCAGGGAACCCTTTTTTCTATAAAGGCGGTTCTGTTCGCCTTCTGTTTGGATTCAGGGAACCCTTCCTAAGCACCTGTTTGTTCGGGATGGATTAGCCCCTCCCCGTGAAACAGGCGCCAAACGGATCTATCCGTTCCGGTCAGCGCACCTTTGTCACTATTTTCCTATGAAAGCAGATCTGCCCGCTTTCTGTTTGAGCTAGGAAGTAATAGTCCACCACGACAGAGCACCGCATTACCGCAGTAAGGCTGATACTCTGAGAGGTCGCCCGTATCTCAGAGACACCGTTGGAGACACCTGTTTAAGGCACAGGATGTCATTCACTCATCAGCACGGTATACTAACACCTTGAGTTAAGCCTTGTGTTCATCTTAGCTTCGGATCCCGTTCCATACGCTAGCCAAAAGAGTTGCCGATAACCAGCAACACTAACGCATGTTCCAAAAGATCCTACTGGGCCCAACCTTGACGACGAAGTGTGAACACAGAGTTGGGGTCAGGACGGGTAAACCAACGGCGGTAAAACGCGAATGTCAACATTACTATTAGTCGAGTAAATGAAGGGACAAAGCTGTAAATAAATCTATACAGTTTTACCTTGTAGCGCAATTCTCAGGTTTTCGGTAATGCTTTCGAGCGAAAAAAAAGTTTATCAACATTAAGAGGTGGGAATATCTCATTAATTTATTGATTTTTTTTTAATGGTTTGTTATTAACATTTCTTTTTTATAATGAAACCTTAGCAAGTATGGGATCACAGAACATTTTTTAAAAAAATTGTTTTTGCCCATCTGCATTTTTTAGCCGTTTCTGGCTATCTACCTAAAGTGGAATATTATGGATTTTTCGAGGCCAATAATGTACATTTTTTAATCATTCAAAGTTCATCGGAATGGGAAATTCTGTACCTATTATTGCATATGAGTTTGGGTCCATTCTGATTTTTCTAGAATATTAAAAAAAGTGGTCAAAGCTTTTTTTTACAACATTTTAAAAGTATCTCATTAATTTATTGATATTTAAAAAATGGTTTGTAATTATCATTTCTTTTTATAATGAGACCTTAGCAAGTGTTTAATGATCCCAGAACATTTTTTTCACCATCTGTCTTGCGTTTTGATAAAAAATTGTTTTGCCCATCTGCATTTTTTAGCCGTTTCTGGCTATTTATCCAGTGTGGAATGTTATAGACTTTTCGACGGCCGTTTTTGCAAAAAAACATTTGTGGTGAGCAGTGGCAGCTCCTCCTTAGGTTTGCAGGTTTGCGCAACCCCCAAAAAAGGTTTAAAATAAAATTTTAAAAATATATATATTAATCATTACATAGTTACAGATTTTTTAAAAATTTATTCGAACATCTGTATTTATTGTTTTATTAATGTTATCTCGAAATAACAGCCAAATTATTAAAAAACTTGACTGCTGTCGCTAAAATATCGATGGTTGCAATCAAAATGCAAACCCAATTGGATTCATTACGAGAACACGTAAGTATATGGAATTTCCTATCTTGGCATTGCAGTCCCACTGCAAACCTTTATTTATCTCGCAGGCTGATTTACGATTTATTGAAGTATAATTTGTTATTTTGGTTATATGTGTAACATATGTAGCTACTTGTATGATTTTTATTACAGTTTTTGTATGTCTATTTATTTACATTAAGTTTATTGTGGTTATTTATTTTTTTTTTAAAGAACCATTACAATTGCAACCCCTTACTTTTTAACCCACGAGCCGCCACTGGTGGTGAGGTGATCTTCATTTTTTGTCTAAACAAAAATTCTCTAGTTTACATATTGTGGCAGATATTCGTGGAAAACTTATTTTTGGGACTTTGGGGGCCATTTTCAGCGGGTTCACACGTTGGAATCGAGATAAACTTTTTCTAGCTCGAAAGCATCAGCGAAGACCTAAGAATTGCACCACAAATGAAAACTGTTCAGATTTATTTACAGCTTTGGGTACTTTTAGGTCTTCAGTTACGGGACTATATGCAGAATGCTCAATTTTGGTATTTTTTATTATAGGAAATATATAGACCATAAAATGTTAGGGAAATTTTGATCCTCATTACCAACTAATAAATAAATAACATAAGTGTATTCTGTATACCTCTTATTTTAAGGTATATACATAAATCATGACATCGAACGCCCATTACTTTTTAAATACCTGCACGGCTTAAAATTTACACATTTTAACACTTAAAATTCTAAACTATTCACCTAAATAACATTGTGGTCACCTTATACCTACCTGCCTGACCCCTTCTTCGCTCTTCACAAATACAATTGACCTTTTCTTTATGCTTCGCACAGGTTGCAGCCTTTTGTCAATACTTAATCTTTAACTTGTGGGTTTTCGTCAGGTAGAATTACTTTGACCTTATTAAGGAAGAGATTTCCGAGAAGAAGACGAGAAAAAAGCTTTTAGGGCTGAAAAGATTCGACTGCAAAAAATAATGTTTCTTATTTTTCTTCTTCCGATCTATTTATTGGTAAATACTCACAACGTGTTAGTTTATTCTAACTAAATCATTCACATATTTTTCCTACGAGCGTGCGGAAAAGTGAACTTTTCTGCAGGCCGTGCGGAAAAGTAAAACTACTCTAAAATCTTACAGGTAAGCAAGATTTATATGTATTTTAGTAATTGTAGGCTATTTCATGCAATATACGAAGCCATTGCAAGTTTTAGTTTATTCTCTTTTTTGTTTGTTACTTTGTAATTTTCAATATTTCAACTAAAACAAAAAAAAACATTTTTTTATTTACCCTGTATAATAATAAAAATGATTATGACAAGTCAAGCAACAATATGTAATCTTGGTGATTTTAACACATGTCAGATTTTTTCTTCGTTTCCATATGAACAAGCAATTGCACAAATGAATTTCAATACAAACAAGCATTTTTAATGAAAAGGCGTCATAGTATCTTTTTTTAATTAAATAAAAATCCGACAAAAATAATTATTTAAAATGTGTAGTTCCGATGAGGAGCTACCAGATTCTATCCTGGATGCAGCAAATACCGTAAGTTTGAATTTATTACCAGCAAAAAACTCGTGAAAAATATGAGAATCAATATAGTCATTTCGAAAACTGGTGCTCTAACAAGGGGACAAAAAGTATTAAAGAAGAAGTGTTCTTGGCCTATTTTGCGGATTTGCAAAAACATATAAACCTAATACTTTATAGAGTAAGTACTCTATGGTAAAATGTATCCTAAAAAGTGAAAAGAAACCTTTATTTAAGTTCATATTTCAAGATAACATCACTACTTAAACACCAAAACGTGGGATACCGGCCAAAAAAATCAAAAGTTTCAGCAAAGAAGAAGTTTCAAGATTCATGAAAGAAGCACCTGATAATATTTACCTTCTAATAAAAGTTGCTACAATTTTTGGATTAGCCGGTGCTTGTAGGAGAGATGAACTTACAAAAATAATGATTGATGACATACAGGATAATGAAAATTTGATAGTAGTGAAAATTCCTGACAGTAAAAATAACACTTCCAGAATCTTTGTAGTGTCCGATGAAACAAATAACGGACTTTATCTGCAATTGTACCGTAAATATGCAAATTTGCGAAAACCACATACCCCACACAGATGTTTTTTTGTCCAGTATAAACAAGGAGCATGCAGTACGCAATGTGTGGGAATAAATTCAATAGGTAAAATGCCTTCAGAAATTGCTGCATACCTAAAATTAAAATATCCAGAAGAGTACACTGGAAATAGTTTTCGTCGATCCTCTGCGACTATGTTAGCGGATTTTGGAGAAGAAATTACCAATGTCAAGCGACTTGGGGGCTGGAAATCAACGGCCGTAGCTGGGAGCTACATTGATGAATCCACAAATCAGAAAAAGGATATGTCGAATAAAATATTGACCATGAACAACTCCCCTCCTGAGCTAAGTCAACCTTCATCAAGCCGTACAATAAGCGCTTCCATAAGCCACCCGCTAAATGAAATTATAGGTTCTGCAATTAATTTACAATATGCTAATAACTGTTCTTTTGTTGTAAATGTTATCAACAGATAATTCCCATTTATAAATATGTTGTAGTAGTTCTTTCAGATTAAACATAATTTAAAAAATAATCATTGCTTTAATATAGGCATTATCTGACGCTTGTAGGAAAAATTTTGTTCCTAACGGTTGCGCAAAGTGACTTTTCCGCACTTGACTGCTTGCCCGAACTCCGGAAAAGTGTCACTTTGCGCACTTGTTAGGAAAATAATATTTTGTTTAAATAAATTATATTATACAAGGTGTAAAAAGTATGATAATCGCGATTTTAATGGGCGATAGTTTAACTCAAAACAAGTCAAAAAGTTTATATGACATATATGTCAAAACTTGACATATTTTTGTCTAAACGATAGTAAAGTAACAAACTTTGGTAGCATACAATTCTGAGAAGATTAACAATTGGCAACATTCGTCTTAATCGCCGATTTTGGCCTTTCTCAATGTCCATAGGAGGATATCTCATTTAAAAAAAAACATATTTGTAAACAAATTAAAAAATGTCAACACAAAACTATTCAGAAAAGACACACAATCTGTACATTCATAGTTATACGGTTAAAAAATTTTGACTATGAATGTACAGATTTGTGTTTTTTCTAATGTTTTTATTTTAAGAAATTTAATTGTTGGGTTATGTTTTTATTTTAAATTTTGAGAAGGGCCCAAACAAGCCGAAACGGTTGTGAATAAATTAAAAAAGAAATAAAAACCCTTTTTATTTCAAATTTTAAAAAAACAAGAACCTTTTCCCAGAAAATATAAAAAATTTTAAAAAAAAAAAATTTTTTCATATAATTTATTCAAATAGATTTGTTATTATAGTATATATTTATTTTTTTTATAAAAAAAATTAATCTGAATAAAAAATTTTTTGATTGAATTTTACTCTATATAATATTTTAAAAATTTAATTTACCAATATTTCACAAAAATTTTTTTTGGAATGAACATTTAGAATTAAGTGACAAAAACACTTAACATTTAACACAATAAATCAAAGGTCTTATTAAATTTATTTTGAATTATCATTTATTTTGATAGTTTATAAAACATAGCACCATCTTCCATTTTACCAAAAGATGGTGCTAGTAGTTCCATAAACTATCAAAAAATAAATGATGAATTAAAAATAAATAGTTGAAACGATGACCGTTTATTTATTATTTGTGTTAATGTTAGTGATTGTACTTGTTCTTGTTCATTACAACAAAAATGAGTGTTTTTCGTGAGAAAAGTTTAGGTAAGATTAAATTTTAATATATTATACAGGTAAATTTCAATCAAAAAATTTTTGTATTGCAGATTAATTTGTTGTTAAAAAAAAACATATATCTGATGAAGGCCCTTCCAAATTTATAAATATTGGGCTGACCTTATCCCCAAGAAACCAGAAAATTTTGGAAAAGCATAAACAATATATAAGGCAATAAAGAAAATAAACAAATAAACTTTTATTTTATATATATATATATATATATATATATAATATATATATATATATATATATATATATATATATATATATATATATATATATATATATATATATATATATATATATATATATATATATATATAATGCAATTTGATCAAGAACACTCGGAAAAAAATTCTTTACTTAAATATCTCAACAACACACTGGTACATTTGCCATTTTTATAAAAGACAAACAAGCGTCTGGGGCTGGTGTTTTTTGGTCGCAAAGAAATGTATTTTTTACACAAATCAACAGGGTTTACTGGAACTCCTTCTTTAAGAATAGTAAAACTTCCTGTTTTATTTTAGTTTTTGTGTGTCTGGCAACACAAAAAATAAATTATATTTCTTTATTTTAAACATTTTCAATTTTTAAGGGTGTTAACTCATTATATCTACAAGCCATAATAATTCCCCTAATCAAAGGTACTTTCCTTAGTAAATACTCACTGTCTGAGGCCTCTCGTAAAAATGTTTTGATTTCATTTATTTTCAAAGTTAAATACAGCTTTCGTAGTACAGCTTAAAAATATCAGATTCTTTGTTGGCCATATTAGTAAAATTAAGTTTCTTAACTAATCTCACTTTTCCTAAAGGTGAGGATATATTTACGTACGATACTAATAGTAATAGGACGTTTTTGTTAAATAAATATAAATACACGTTAATATAATTGACGTAAAAATCTCAATTTGAAAAGTCACATAAATACAAGAGCTTTGCCTTCATTATACGAAAATTCCCTCATTGAACTTTAAACAGAAAGAATCGTTGACTTGACATCGACATTCGACATGCCTCACAATAAATTCCTGTAAGTACCAAGGTTCTCTGTGGAATATTTAGTAGCCATTACTAGTTGGACATGTGAAACACGTATCAGTCGATAGCGAACCATCGATATAATGGTCTAGAGTATTTTTTCGAAGAAGAAGGAATTTGAACTCTAGTAAGTCGAATAAAATGCGTTTCGGCGGAGATGACTTTCCCCCATTAAGCATTTTCGATTGGTACTATTGTATGTGTTTTAACAAAGGTTGTTATTTTTAATAAGCTAACACAGAAATTACTCCGCGATTAAACCATAAAAAATCAAGAAAAAATATAATTTTTACGTAAATATAGCAAAACGATCGCCGACAAAATATTGTGACTAACAGAAGCATTAATTGGCGATTAATAATCTTAACCCTGATTATCAATCGTCTATATTCTATTTGTAAAATTCCCGTTAAAAGAAGCCGTTCAATTTTATTTATTTGTTTTTAACAGAATGTGTCAATGCAGTTTTTATTTTTTTGGATCCTGTTAAAGCATAAACACGTACATAAAAATAAACCTTGCAAAACACCAATAAAATACGATAATTAACCAAAATTAGGAAATAGGAAGACAACCAGAAGTAACCTTAATAAATCAAAATAAGCTTAAATTGGGAAATAAGAAAACAACTCTGAATGTTTTCGGAGGACATCGTCACGCCATCAAAACCAAGCGAACTGAGGACCAAGAGACTAAAACACACACACTATCACTTAACCACGATCCTTTCACCTTCGAGGAAGTTTCCCAAAGTTACCCCATACCTGGACTAATCAGACCTTGCGACCTGTGCCTATATGAGTTGACACTGACCCCCCGGCCTTGTAAACCGAAGTGGTTTAGTGGGTTCCACCACGTCTATGAAGGGCTCTACCTTTCGGCTAGCCTCTCTTAAGTTTTCCTTCCGATAAAACACATAGTATTGCAAACTATTCACCGAAGTAGTCGTGATAATGGGAAACGGGTAACCGTAAAGAGTGTTGGTGTTTTGTCCTCTTGGCCTCATCAGGAGGCCTGTCGGACACTGCAATTATCAATCTTTGAGAACGACACTGCCATACCATCGCCCCGGCACAGGCCGCAATGTCTGATGAGTCCAGGTATGGGGTGACTTTGGGAAACTTTTTTGAAGAAGGAAGGATCGTGGTTAAGTGATAGTGTGTGTGTTTTAGTCACTTGGTCTCAGTTCGCTTGGCTTTGACGGCGTGACGTTGTCCTCTGATGATATAATAAGGTCTTTGAGACTCGTTTTCTCTTGCTATATCTTTTGCAGCGGAGGAAGAGGTGGTGGGTGTGATCCTACTTGTTCAGTTCTGGTTAGCTGATGATTCAGCAAATCTTTTTACCTTAAACCCTGTGTCCAAAATGTAATGAACATAGATTAACAACAGATTCCTTAGGTCGAAATAGTGCAATTAACGTAAACTTGCCTTATTCAAAAGTTGATAATAGCTAAGATACAGGGTGTCAAACTTTAAATTTTGTTTTCGTTTTTTCGTAATAATTCTTAAACTAAATGACATAGCGGTAAAAAATTGAGGATCTGAGAGTTGTTTAAGGCAAGAAATATAAATTCTTCCATGCTTTTGATGTTCCTACTAGAGGGCGCTGGCAACGGCCTACCCCCACTTTTTTAGATGGCATACCTTTTTAACGCTTAGTATATTGACCTGTTTATTAAATGTTATTTTAATTCCTGCATAAAATGCATATATCATTAAGTTCAGGAGCAACTGTTTTCGAGATAAATGCACTTTAAAGAACCCCGCAAATTTCTTATGGAAATGGTTTCGACCAATTGCTTTTACACTTTGCATAGTGATAGTTCTTAACACGTTGATCAAAAGTCTCCACGGACACAAAACCCGAAAACTCCTCCAAACCCCTCAAAATCAGCCCCAAAAGTCACTGGGGATTTAAGGATTTTTGAGGGTGATATTTGGGGGGTAAAAGGGATTTTCAGGTGCTGGTGGAGACTTTTGATCAGCATGTTTAAAACTATTACTTTGCAAAGTTTAAAAACAACTGGCCAAAACCCATTTTTCATAGGAAAATTGCAGGGTTCTTTAAAGTGCGTTTATCTTGAAAACAGTTGCTCCTAGAGACCTAAATGAAATATACATTTTTGATGCAGAGGAAATTATAGTAACTTATTTTTTAATAAACAGATCAATATACTAAGCTTAAAAAAGTTATGCCATCTTAAACAAGTAGGGTAGGCCGTAGGGCGCCCTCTACTAGCCACATCAAAAGCATGGACGAATTTCAATTTCTCGCTGTAAAAAAGCCCTAAAATCCCAATTTTATACTGGTAAGTCATTAGGTTAAGGAATTACTACGAAAAAACGAAAACAAAATTAAAAGGTTGACGCCCTGTATCTTAATTATTATCAACTTTGGGATAAGGCAAGTTTACGTAAATTGCATTATTTCGACTTAGGAATCTGCTGATGTTCTGTGTTTCATTACTTTTAGGACACCCTGTATATTTGACTCAAACAAGCTACGTATTCTACCCCGTTAAAATGGGCGACTGGTATTTTAGCAAATGACACTTTCAATATGTTTTTGTTGTAATTACTCGTCTTGAATGAGAATGGGACAAGGAAGTTAAAAGATGTATGGAAGCCCAATGCTATGGCCCATTCGATCAAAAAATGTCCAGCCCAGTATGAAAATAACTGTCAGAGTTGGCCCCGCCGATTTTGCGCAATAACGAAATTCCACGAAATAATTTAATGTGTTGCCAACTTACACACTGATAAATCAGTGTGTAGTTAGGCAACACATTATACTTTTATGAGAGCCGTATTAGTTTCGATTGTTTGGCTTTTTGTGATTATATTTTGTGGTTGCAGAAGTTTTTTGGATTGATAAAAACCTTCTTATTTTAGTGATTAGTGTTTATTAAATTGTGACTATAATTTTGTGTTTATTGTTTGTTACTTATAATATCGTAACAAAATGACTAGAGGTTGTATGGTTTTGTCTTGCAAATCTAAGGGTAACATACCCGACATTTTTTACTTTAGGTAAGTATTTCTTATATTTAAATTAGGTGCTTCTTATGAGACGTAACGTTAGGTAACCGAATAAATAATAATATGTCAATTATGAATTATAGAAAATGAAAATTTCATAGGAAATAGCAGTGAGAAAAGTAAGGCAATCTTAACTATCTTTTAGATGATTTCCACAATGTTTGTGTATTTCTGTGGATTATTAAAAAGAAATAAGGTTTACATTTAGGTACTTTTATTTCATTTAATAATTTAGTACATTCTTTAAAGGATCAAAATTATTAATTACTGGGCAGACCAGGCAAATTTTAATTTATACAGGTCCCTCTAATTAAATAAAAGAAAGTACAATTTAATGTTAAACTTTCTTTTTGCTTTTTCTGTATTTGTTTGAAAAGAAATTAGATTTTTGGTTTCTTAAACTTACATTATCAACTTTTTAAGCTCGACATACTGTAGACACATAATATTTAACGGTTACTGTTACAATGGATACCTAGGTACCAAAGGTTACTAAACATTATTAACCACTGTTATTCTGTCTCATGAATGTTTGTTATTAGTAAAAGTATATGCCTAAAAAGCAGTTATAAAACTTTCACTTTTTAATGTACAACCACAATCTTAGGATAGATTAAAACTCATTTACACTATCTGCCCTTTCTTTATCACAAAATTGGTGATAAGTACATGAAACTATCATACAATGGTTGAAATTTATTTTTAAAAAATCGTTTTTTATTTATTTACTAAGATTTTGGTAAAAATACAAAACTCCCAAAAATATCGACATTTAAATAGAAGGCTGTAAAGTGGCGCCATCTATTCTTTCCATATTATATCAGATGATATAAAATCAATTTACACAATAATTTTAAATATTCTATGATAGTATCGTTTAATAACCAACAATTTTGTGCAAAAATAAAAAAAATGAATGCTTGAATTTGACATTTGATTATGTCAACTTATAGATAGTAACAAAGAATTATGGAAGTCCGGCTCTGACCTACTATTCATTGCGCAAACTCCGCGGGGCCAATCCCGATTCGCGCTGCCCTGCACGCCTGGACAATTTTGTTCTACAGTATTCCATACACCTTTAAACTTTCTTGGAATGGGACCACTTTGGTCCTAGCCCCGGGGTATAGCAAACTGAGCCTGCTTAGCCTATTGACTTCTATTAATTGGCAGATCGCCAGAAGTAAATAAGTTTTCTGAATTTCTTTTTGTTTGTTTTTTTTTTTCTTTCTTCGGTTTCAGGCGATCTGCCAGTTCATAGGGTTTAATAGGGCTGAGCAGGATCAGTTCGCTATACCCCTGGACCAGGACCGAAGTGGTCTCATTTTCTAAAACATTTACATATTAACAAATAAAACTTATACCATTACGTCATATATTAAAAATATCTTTAAGGATATCTAAATTTTTTATAACAAAATTAAGTTAAGTTTTAATTTTCCTAATTATTTATTTTTTAGTATTTTTTTTATACTAATTTTATTTAAAAACGATGGGAGGCTTATCATCAAAATATTGATAGGTTTTTAATTTTAAAAAGATTTTTTTGAGTTTGTTTTTGGTGATCTGCCGTTTCGTAAGGATCAGTCGATTCTGTGTGCACACAGGATCTATATCTTGAGATCAAGCGGTCCTATCTGACGAGTATCCTTAAAAGTTTTTTTTATTCTCATTTATTTTAAATTAAATAAAAAATTATCCCTACATAAAAGTTATTAACAAAATTTTTACAATTTTTGATATGGTAAAAGTTATAATTTTTTTAAAAGTGTAATTATATATTTCCCGGTTTTTTCTAATACGTTGTTAAAATTTTGTTTATAACTTCTACAAATAATTTAGACACATTCAAAAGCGGTCATAGTTAGTTCTGGTTAGCAAAGCGGCTTTTTATTTTGCTCAATTATATTTTAGACATAAAAATGCGGGGACCTATTAAAAAAGACCCTAAATTATTACATTAAAATGTAATTTTTTAGCAGAGTCCCTACATAATAAAGCGTTTCATGTGTCAACACTCTCAAGAAGCTCGTGATCACGGGGTATCTCTAGACGCGAGTCGTCGAATTTTGATCGACATTGTAGTATGGATAATGGATTTAATTAATGCATTTAGGCCTCTAATACCTTTTCCATGTAAAGATGATATCATCAGTGATAGGTAAGCCGATTCAAGGTTTACTATCAACCTCGTAAATAATATAATTTCATTGCAAAATTTAAAGTAAACGTTTTAATGCCTATAATAAACCCTGAGGTAGTAGCTATATTTAATCTCGATAGTTTAACTTTATCACTCTGCGTGGTTAATATACAATATCTAACCTGCAATTACGTTCAAGTTCCTAAACAGCAAACATAAAGTAGGCATTTAATACAGTTATTACCTTAAGCTAATCTGGTCCAGTCGCTAAATCAAAAACAACGAGTGAATGTAGTAAAAAAGACAATTTCCTCCCTGAAGCCGTAGAGAGATTTTGCAACATAACTTTTATTTTAGATAGTGGGGCTATCTTGAACCTAAATCTTTTTCCTATTTTTTTAAATTAATAATATATGTTTTGGTGACCACTGTGAGTATTACCAACGTAAACAAAATCATGCATTAATAGCACTTAATAATGTATGATTTTCTAATAATAACCTTTCGTAGTATAAGCAATTAAAAATACACAAAAAATACATATAACAATCATTGGGTGTAGATAATTTATTATATGAAAATAGTCACTTAACAAACAAGGGCGTTCATAAGGGTGATTAATGATTAAGGCTCGCTAGGTTCGTGCGTGAAGTGTTGAGTTTCTTATTGCCAATTAATGGCCGATTACAATTCATAAATAAATTGCGAAAACCACAATTTTTCTAGATTTTTTTCGGAATATATTTCGGTTGTAGACAACCAACCTTACAAATGTCATAATGTTTATATTCGAATGACAAGGCTTATGTCAGGTACAAAGCACAAGTAAATAAGGAAAAACAATTTAAAATTTTAAAATCTAATCTTTTAGATACTTAACAATAGTATTCCTCTGGTAAATAAACTTCTGAATTGTGATTTTTTTGTCTGCCTCATTGCAATCATCTTGCTTTATTTAAAAACATTACTACTGATTGTGCCTGTGCGCTGTGTGAACTTTCTTAAGCCGAGTTTACACCAAAGTCTTCCACTAAGTTTTTCAAAAGTTGTGGCAATTTGTTGCTTTTTCTACAAAATAAAGCAACTTTTTCTGTCTTCCACTTGTGCAGAGACAAATCTTCCACTTAATTTTAGTTTCCTGCGGAGTGTCTGTAAAGATCAAAGAAAGTTGACAATTAAAAGTGAAAGAATTGTTGCTGCACGCTTTGCGCAAGGAACTTGTTGAAAACCTCTGGAGAACTACTGCCTAAACCTTTCGCGCCAATTCTTTGGCAACAAGTTTTCCATTTGTTTCTCTAAATTTGAGAAAAGCAGCTTTTAGTTTTCTACAAACAATCTTTTGTCAACTTTTAGTTGTCAACTTTGGTGTAAACGCGCCTTTAGTTCATATTTCATAATTTTATTGAGTTGAAATACTGTTTATCACCTACAATATTTAAAATAAACTATTAATTTAGCTCGCATAATCTAGACTATCTCTCTCTCTCTTTATAGTTCCTGTCTCCAACAGATTGTGTACCGTCAACGTGTTTACAGGCACGGTTATATATATATATATATATATATATATATATATATATATATATATATATATATATATATATATATATATATATATATATATATATATATATATATATATATATATATATTTATATATATATATATATATATATATATATATATATATATATATATATATATATATATATATATATATATATATAAATATTCTTGTCTGACCGACGTTACCAGACCTTATACATACAATAGACAACCAGACCACCAAGAAGGAGTTTGATAAGAAGTGTAAATTTCAAAAAATTAAATATTATTATTTACAACTTCTCATGCGACACTAGAGGGGTAACTATCTGCTTAAATTACGATTTTCATATATTCAATACACCTTATGAATCCAAATACGTACAACATATTTTTAAGCCATCGAAGATACAAAGATTACATACTCCGTCGACGTTACTCGACCATGCAGGGTGCCAAACCTTTATAAGGTAGATTGTGGGGAAAACGTCTAATATGTTTTATATGTTACGCTCAATAGTTGAATTCGGGCATTACCCTAAAAAATACGCAAAACTAGTTTTGAGCAACGAATATTTCCTAAACCCGAAATTTCATTTTTATACGGATATTGAGTATAACGAAATAAGCAGGACTGTTAAGCGCATTTTGAACTGTACAATACTAGTTCTGTACATTTCCGAATGATCAGCATTAGTTTTGTTTTTTAATTTAAGTAGCGCGCAGGGTCCGAATAAAATAAAGTTGACAATGTTTTTTAGATAATATAGTTTATTTAAATACTGACAAATACAACAACAAATGGCACTTTATTCTTAGGCAAATATCCAGTTAAGTTTAAAAAAAATATTTATTTAAACAAGAGCTTAAATGATGGCACTAAGAATTGCAGGTGACATTCTTTTTTAGACAAGAACATGCTCTGTTAATACACTTTTTATTGCACATACATGAAATAAAACCTTGTGTAGATCCAGAAATATCGGATGATGTAGTTCTTAGTGATATTTCTTTTATATTTTTGTCGCAAACATTGTTTTCGTCTAGAAAAACATTATTATTACCAACAGAAATTCGTTTCTACAAAACTGTTTTTGTAAAATTTCAGTCGTTATTGCTAATTTGAAATCATCATCAATCGATTGAACGACTGCCATTACATTTCGTGGTGCCAATCTGTCACAATCCACGTCTGGTATTCGTACAAAGACATTGTCGCCAACCAGCGCTGGTTTAAATTTTTTATTTTATTGTGCGAGCATGAAATTGGCTTGTACTTGAAAACCCTTTTTAACGTTTTCACGATTCATTAATATATCGCAGAAACATTGGCAAAGAAAACATTGAAATTCTGATTTAAATTTGCTTACTTTTAAAATACCGCAGGTAGCATGAATTTTTCCATTGCACTTTGAGCAGCTTTTCACAATGGCGATAGGTTTTTGACACACATTTTCGATTTCTCCATCTTAAATGAAACCATGCACTTCACTACCGTCCATATTTTCCTCAGAATAGAAACTTGTACTTCATCTGTTTCACTTGGCATATTTTCCATTACTTCATCCTGAACGAATCCATGCACTTCACTATCGTCCATATTTCACCTGATACACTTTGCATATTTTCTATTTCTCCATCTTGAATGAAACCATGTACATCACTATCTTTCACAGTAAGTGTAGTAAAGTAATGAATTTTCATCAGAAGATTATTTTTAGTACCTGAAGCCTCCAATAACCGAACGAATCGAGAGTCGAATTCAGCTTGCATTTTTAAATAGGTAAGGGGAATTTTCGTAATTAATAATAATTGTAAAATCACAATTTCACGAGCACAAACGAAATTAATTCAAAACAAAAAACAACAACATTACCCCCTACTTTTTTAAGTTTGGATTAAAATAGGCAGAACTTTTTTGCAAATTTCAAATTGCGAAAATTAAATTTTGGCCCTTTTTAAATTCCAAAACTTTGTTTTCTTATTTTATAATGTTGAAAATGAATTGTTCAAAATTAATTGGAAATAAGCAAGATCATTAAAAAACTAAAATAAAGGTAGATAACACAGTTCATTTTTTTTTTTAATAAAAAAAGTAATATATTTATTTTTTATCAAACTTGTGCGTGCATAAATTAATAACAAAAATTTATAAATCTTTAGAAGAAAATTTAAAATCTGAATAAAGATAATAATAATAATAATATTAACCGCGTTATTAGCAAAATTACAGGGTAGCCCTTTTATTTTGGGATGCTACCTTTTCTTTATCTACAAGGTGTGCCAAAATAAAATATTGTCAAATATTTTTGGTTAAAACCAAAATTACATTTCATTTGATTTGCTTCTTCAGGGTTGGAATTTTTATGGGGGGAGGGGAATTGTTGGAAGTATTTAGTGACTCTTGAGTAACAGAACGCAGTCGTTAGGGTTGGCATACGGGGGAAAAGTCCCACTTGAAATCAAGATTGGCATTACAGGGTACTGTTTTGGGCCAATTCTTTTTTTGCATACATTAACTCACTGACTAATTCCCAATTCGAACGGATCTGTGGTGTCTTTTCGCTGATGACAAGGCTGTCGGTTTTGGGGGATACATGGGACTCGGAAAGACTAGCAAAATGTCATAGGTAAAATTAAACACTGGTTGGACTCTTTTTAAGTTATCTCTAAATGTCTCAAAACAAACTACATTGCTTTTTCACTAACAAAAGGCAAACCGTCCACATTACGAAAATTTATACATTGACAGCCTTAATACTCATTTAGCCCATGTTGATTGCACAAAATACTTAGGAGTTGTAATTGACAAACACTTAAAATGGGATCACCATGTCCTTAGATTAACAAATAATATTAGAAAATTAATATATAAATTTTTTCAAAATTAGAGAAATTTTAAATACTCAGCTTTTAATCATGGTATACAAGGTTATTGGGAATCATTGCTCAGATATGGTGGGTTGTATGGGGTGGTCTCTACCACAACACTTTATCCAGTTTAAACATAGCCCAAAATTATATACTAAAAATAATTTTCAGGAAAAGTAGACGCTTTTCTACGGCTTTGCTCTACTCCAAAGATGTTTTTGATGTGCGTTCACTGAACTGTTTGTCCACCTGTGTATATGTTCAGAGATCCCTCAAATGTAAAAAATTTATAGGCCATCCATACCAAACTAGAATTAATATTAATGAACACCTAGAAACCCAATTGCCTCAACAACAATGAAATTAAGGTCAACTTTTTATCTAGACCCAAAATGTATAACTTGACCGCCTTACATAAGACACTTAAAGATTCTGAAAAAAAATTTGTGTAGCATGCAAAAGTACATTTTTGAAAATTTAGAAACATTTAAGAACATTTTCATTAGTATGTAGGTATTTAATAGTATATTCATCTGATTTTTTATTTTGTTATCTTTTGTTTAATTGTTAGTTTTGCGAACGATCTTTACGTTCTATCTTGTTTTAAAAAGTTTATTATTTTCTTTACATACATGTTTTGTGCATTATACTATAAACCGTTGATTAGTACTTGGCACATACAGGTATTTAGTTACCTAGGTGCATTTTTACACTTTTTGGAACCTATCTTTACATTTTTGTTATGCATTCTTTTTGTATTGAATTGTAACAAACAATATGTAATATATTATTATTATTATTATTATTATTATTGTATTTTTAAATGTAAAGAGTACTTAGGTTTGTCAATAATTTTATTTTTTAAATTGAACACCCTATAGATTAATGTTTAGATTTAACGTTACATTATATTTAATTTTATTAAAATTTAGTTTTTTTCAACTATTTTTCAAGTATAAATAGTTAAAAATCCTCTATTTCTTCAGATGTTATAGAGCTGAGTATTTAACATAAAATATTAATTAAATTAAAATTTATAGACTCACATATTTCCTATTATTTACTAAAATATTCCTTTGCCATACCTCGAATGTCTTATTTTAAGATGTTCACCTTTTGGAAATCTCCAGAATTACTTTGTAATTTTGATAATGTATTACAAAGTTTAGTTCAAGACATAACAAATTGTGATATTAAATTAAATTCTTGGTTACAAAGCACTCTTCCAGTAAAATTTGGAGGTCTTGGAATAAGAGATACATCCACCCTGTCTATTTCTGCCTTTTTAGGTTCAATCAATGACGTTGGTTTACTTTCCAAAATTTTACCTTCCTATATTCTTGCGACAGTAGATAATGATTTCAGCAATTGTTTTGTAAGATGGTTATCTGTTTGCAATCTTCAAAATCAACCACAAGAATTACCAAAAAACAGAAAGATTTTGACTTTTAATTTGCCAAGCTCGTCACAAATATATTACAAACATGTGCCAGACAAGTGAAGATAAGGCACGCTATTTTCTTTCAAGCCCCTGAAAGTAATGCTTGGATTAACGCACTTCCATCTTGTCCTTGGGAAATTTTTAGACAACAAACATTCCATATTTCCATCGCTCTCAGACTTGGTCTGCCTGTGTGTGGAGAGCACACCTGCGTTTGCGGCGAAAATGCTGATATTTATGGCCTACATGGGTTAAGCTGCAAAAAAGCGAGGGCGTTCTTCTAGACACAGTCGAATAAATGACATTATCAAAAGAGCTCTGATTTTAGCTGAAAATCCTTCGTATTAGAGCCTCTTGGAGTTTGCAGAAGCGATGGAAAACGGGTATGGAATGACCTTAATTCCATGGAAATATGGAAAACAATACTTTGGGACGCTACTTGCAGCCATACACTTGCAAAATCGTATCTGGACAAAACTTCTAATTTTGTATGCGGCTGCTCGTATTCCGAGAATAAAAAACATCTGAAATATAAAGAGCTTGAAGAACGCTTTATCTTCATTCCTTTGCTGTTGAAACTTTTGGTCCTTTGGGTGATGAGGCTAAGGGTTTTATTAATGAAATTTGCAAAAAAAACAATGCAAAAATCTCGAAGTTTCATCATCCAAAGAATGGTTTAGCTGTGCAACGGGGTAATGCACATCGGTCCTAGGAACAATCCAGGAAGACCTAGGACTTGATGAAGTTTATAATGTTTAAATATAGATTAAGTTATTTATTTAATTTTAGAATATTGTTATTTGGTATTTTTAAGATTATACTACTAAATAGATGTTTTCATAGGCACTTACAAATTAAAAAATACTATTCATTATATCGTGTCATCGGGTGTCCCAAAAGTATGGAAACACCTAAATATCTGGGAAAATAAGAAAGCTAGAGAACAAAAAGTTTTGTTAAGAGTTTTGGAAAATCAAACGGTATCTGACTTTAATTTTGACCTTGACCTTGATCTTCAAAGGGCAAAGTGATTTTTTAAAAAGGAACCACTATTTTTGATATCGGATTCCGAAGAGTGAAAAATTGTACGTCCTAGACGATAGTTCATATTTTTTTAATAAAAAGTTGTCAATAGGGGTTTGAATAGGTAAGCTAGAAGAGCACGGGCTTACTTCAAGGTCACCGAGTCGTTAGTGAATGCGGATGACCAGTTCAATAGGTGTTCGATACTGGATCGATAAGTGTTGGATACCGGTTCGATTGGTGTTTAATACCGGTTCGATGGGTATTCGATACCGGTTTGATAGGTGTTTAAAACCGGTTCGATAGGTGTTCGATACCGGTATCACACCGTAACGAACCACTAACATACCGGTTTCGAACATCGACCTATCGAGTCCAAACACCTTTCGAACCGGTAGTGAACATCTATCGAACTGGTATCGAACACCTATCGATCCGGTATCGAACACCTATTGAACTGGTCATGCGCACTCACTAACGACTCGGTGAAGTGAGCCCGTGCTCTCCTAGTATACCTACTGGTTTGCATTTAAAAAAATCACTTTTACCTTGTAAATCAAGCTAAAGGGTAAAGTCAAGGTCAGTATCAGATGAACCGTTGACGTGAGTTACTGTTGAGTTAAAATATGAATGTTAAAACCTTCTTCCTCTGTTAAAAACAGTGGGCTCTACAATCTCTGAAAGTTAAGAAATAGCCGATTTTCAAATAATTATACCTCTAAAACAGTTATATCAAGTCTAATCTATGTAATATGAAAATTTATAAAGTTTAGCATATTACCTAAAAATTAAATGGTATACATTTATAGTGTTCCATTAAAAAAAATGAAGTTAATGTCTGTATAAGGAACACTGAGTATAGTCGGTGTAACGAATAACTTTAAATCTGACAGCTGTCCCGCGTTTTTTAGTGTTAACTTTTATAGTGTTGGACAC
>JAHBCN010012730.1:0-26208 GCA_019359885.1 Listronotus oregonensis
TATATATATATATATATATATATATATATATATATATATATATATATATATATATATATATATATATATATATATATATATATATAAATAAAAGGAGGGATAGTCTTGACTTGACTAGTTAGAAACCAAGATTGTGGTTTTTGGGGTTTAAGTCAGATTAGGCTTTATTTATAAGTAAAACTCTTTGTTATTACTACCGAGCTTTCGAGAATTTATTGTTCCCTTCATCGGGGCTGAAAAATACAGAGAAAAGCGTTAAAATTAAGATCTTAAATATAAAGAACAAATGGATTACCTTGGGTACAACGTGAGTATTGATTGAAGTATTGTTGCAACACTCAAGAACATCAGAACCCATATTAATTAACTATACATAACGATTAATTAGCTACATGCCGATTACAATTCACCATGTGTTTAACCTATACCATAACCTCACTTGTTACCGGCATGGTTTTTTTACAGAACAATGGAGCGACAAGAGGAAAAAAATTCTATTTGCAGGTTACTGCATGAAGATTCGTGGTTCTCGCGAAAGAAATCTGCGGATCACTACGCGGAACTGATATTAAATGTCGCCAGCTGTGGGTGTCCTCACCCCCCTCCTGTCACTAAGGGGATGACGGCTCTCAAAGCTGGGTACTGTCTCACTAGATGGCGCGATGGGAGTGAATCGCATCCCTCTCACTAGGAGGCGACTCACCCCACTAGTGTAATTTATACCCCTTTCGCTTTTTTGACAATGTTACAGTTTATTGTTTCAAATTATTAATTTTAATTTATTATATATTAAGAAACTATGATAATTAAAGAACAAACTTATATCTAGTGGGTATCTTGCAAGTTTAGAGTTACAGGAAGAGAAAACAAGCTTAAAGATAGAAATGAAATATATATATATATATATATATATATATATATATATATATATATATATATATATATATATATATATATATATATATATATATATATATATGAATATATATATATATATATATATATATATATATATATATATATATATATATATATATATATATATATATATATATATATATATATATATATATATATATATTATTTATTTTGTATAGTAAATATTAAAATGCAATATAGACATTTATTGCACGTTTATGATTTTTTTTCTGGGAGGGCAACGCCCTAGAGCTCTTCCTTACAAGCCGCCACTTATAAGAATGAGCTTTTAAAAAAATAATATTTAAAAATATAATTATTATTACAAAATTTTATTATAAACTTTTTCAATTCAGCAGCTCTTAACAAAAAAAGTAAATATTTTTTTGCAGAAAATAAACTTTTTATAAACGTAATTGCTTTTGTTTTATCATTCCTCAAATTTATACTTTAATAAAACTTTGAAAAATTAATTTTTAACAGGCGATACAAGAAAAATTGTGAACGAAACCAGCAACTTTTACGATGTAATGCTTTACAAATTGAAATCTTTAAAGTCTTGTTCAGTCTTGAAATCCGCTCGCAAAGAAAAATCCAGAGAAAAAGAAAAACTTTCATCCGAAGAGAAAACTTTTAAGCATCTTAAAAATACTCCAGAAGTCAGACAAAAGCTGAATTTTATTAATAAATTGGATGAAGAAATAAGTGAGGCAATTGGCAGATATAAGGTTTATTTTAGCATTGTTTACTAGTATAGAATAAAAGGAATTTTTGGGGACATTGGCCATTTTTAGAAGTGAATAAAAAATTATTTGAAAAGACTTATGGATATAAATAAATTACTATTTACTATGGAAATAATAAAATACTTAAGGATACAAAGCACTAATTAAAATATATTCTTTGGGTTACTTGCCCTAGCTCAGGTATATTAGAAATTTCACCTCGGCATAAGAGATAATAAGCCGTAAACTTGTATCCATCCAAGAACACAGACATAAAATAAGGGTCAAATTCCTATGCAGAAATTTCGGCCTCTTAAAGTACTGAAATATAAAATTAAATCAAGTTCTGTCCATATTTTTGTTCCACTCTTTTCTGACTTGACAAGTTTTTTTCCACTAAAGGCGGCGACTGACTTGTAACCGAACGTTGTAATGTTATGCTCGCTACGCATTACATTACAGCAACCCGTTCAGTTCATCACCACATCGTAGCGAATATTCGCGTTTGAATGCTCGGTTCACAAGTGCTCCACCATTCGTCTTCACAGTGTCGTCGAAAATGTCAGACATGGAGGTCGCGTTTGCATTTCTGCTAGTACACTATTGTTATTTAAAGACGAAAAAAAGAAAAAAACGCGTGTGGGTAACGAATTTGTACAGAAGCAGACAACAAAACGGTGGACAGACTTAGTACTTCCACATCACTGGTTTAAAATCCGTATACAAAAAAAAAAAACAAAAAAGACATATTACTTGATTTTTCCTTCTTTTTTTACTACCACTCCAATTTTTTATTAAAATGACATACAAATGAAAAATTAAAATTTGTATACCAAAAAACCCCTAAAACGAAATATTACTAGATTTTTTTTACAATTTTCAACCACTACCACCTCTTCTTTTTATCCTCCTCCCCCCCCCATTCTCCACCAGGTTTTGTATAGTAAATATACAGGGTGCCACAGATTCGAGTGCATGCATTGGGATCTCGGAAACCGTAAGAGATACGAAGTCGGTTAAATTATGGCAAAGTTGCGCATTTAGGTGCCTAACAACAAGCCGATTAAAAAGTTGTAAAATTCCGAGTACTTCCGGAGATATCCGAAAAAAACCGAAATTTTCGAATTTCGTTTTATTTTTTTTCTGACGTTATTTAAAGAGATATGGAAAAACAAGAGACACTTTCTCATAGCCACTTTTTAAGCTCTACAAAACAGCGTTGAGAGATTTTCCATACGACGTTTCGTTTTCGTTAAGCCATCATTAACTTAATTTTTTTAAATACGGCACTCAATTGTTTATTGCATTTTTTTGAAGCAGTTATAATCCCAATTACAATGATGTATAACACTTAATATTTTTCTGTTAAATAAACAGATTTTCCATAAGAGACAATTAGTAAGACAAGGAACGCACATCATTTCTTATAGGGGCGTTCCATATTTGTTAATAAATATTAAGTGTTGTACATTTTTGTAATTGGGATAATAAGGGGTTAAAAAAATTAAATAAAAAAGCCAGGTCCGTATTTAAAAAAATAAAGTTGATGATGGTCTAACGAAAACGAAACGTCGTACGGAAAATCTCTCAACGCTGTTTTGTAGAGCTTAAGAAGTGGCCATTAGAAAGTGTCTTTTGTTTTTCCATATCTTTTTAAATAACGTCAGAAATAAATAAAAACGAAAATAGCAAATTTCTGTTTTTTCCGGATATCTTCGGAAGTACTCGGAATTTTACAACTTTCTAATCGGCATGTTGTTAGGCACCTAAATGCGCAACTTTGCCATAATTTAACCGACTTCGTACTCTAGGTTTCGAGATCCCATCATGCACTCGAATCTGTGGCACCCTGTATAGTAAAATCAAATTTTGCATATAAAAACCCTTTAAAAGACATTTTTTTAAAATAATTTTTAATTTCTATCCCCTCCTTTTTACCCCCACCCGCAACAATTTTTTGTTAAAATGTCATATAGACTGTAAAATCGAATTTTGTGTACCAAAAAACCAATAATACGACATATTACTTGATTTTTTATAAAAAAACGTATTTTTTGCTAATTAACCCTCCATTTCACCTCCTCTGAACGAATATGGCTTAAAAACAATCTGAATGGTTCCCCTATAGATACCCACCTGTGTACAAAATTTCAAGTTAATAGCTTAATACCTTCAAAAGTTATCGAACCAACAGACAGAAAGACAGACCGACCGACCGATTTTTTTTTGCTCCTCTTACTGTGTAATGTGAAAGTAAAAGTTAACATGGCGATTTTATTATTATGACCCCTGTTTTATTAGGCTAGCACCACTGCTTTTATACAAAAACTACTAATCTGATAAATAGATTTAACTAACCTGCTTAAGTTTCTCTGTTTTTCTTCATTTTAGCGTTCTCTCTTCTAAGCGACGCTTAGTAGTAGCGACGCTCAGAAGGCTGTTAATTTGTTTTTTTTTACATTCTTCTAGATTAATCCCCATTTCATCGGCCAGTTCCTTTCATGCGTAATTTTTTTAAATTTTATTAAAATAATCCTTATGACAAGGATCCCAAAGATTTACTTTTTTTCTATATTTGTCAATAAAAAGCAGGGTTTTCTCACAATCCCACTGCATCCTGATTCGCACAAAATGCAAAATCTCAAAAAGTTAATTTATTTTAATTACAAAATAGGAAAAACCACGACTTTCCATACGCTCGCAGCGAACAAACTGATTCACTGATTGACTAGCGCTGGACACTTCAAAGGGATTCGCGAAAAAAACCGACAACCCGATGGAGCAGCGGCGAGCACGAGCAGCTCGCCGCGAACGGCGCAGCTTTCTTATTCACTGCGTGAATGTTCGATGTGTAACATGTTACATTACAACGTTTAGTTACAAGTCAGTCGCCGCCTTAAGATGCCGAGATTTTTGCATAACCCTTATTTTACAAAAGAGTTTTTGGTGGGATCTCTTTTCTTTTTCAAAGTTTGAAATAAAGTGGAATATCATGTCTTTTTTTCCAGTATACCTTGTTTTGTAAATAGAACCTAACTTTTAGACTAAATATAAGGTACAAATATTGCTCATTTTAATGTCCCCAATCGCGCCTAATTTGGGGTCGGATTTTTGAAAAGAAAGGACACTGCATTTTTTTTATGGAAAATGGATTTCGGCCAATTGTTTTCAAACTTTGCATAGTGATAGTTCTCAACACGCTCATCAAAAGTCTTTACGGGCACAAAACCCAAAAACCCCCCCAAAATCACCCTCAAAGGTCACTGGGGATTTTCCTTATGAAAAATGGGCTTCGGCCAATTGTTTTCAAACTTTGCATAGTGATAGATTTTAATACGCTGATCAAAAGTCTCCCTGGGCACAAAACCCGAAAATCCTCCCAAACCCTCCAAAATCACCCATAAAGGTCACTGGATGATTTTGCCTAATAGTTTGGTCAATTGCTATGCGGAATTTCTCAATAGTGTTGTCGAATTGAAGCCACCCAAATAGTTACAGAGCTACAGCCTGACATCCCCTATACCTGGATTTCACAAGGGGTATGTAACCCCTCCAATATCTGCTCCCTCGACTCCAGATTCCAATTTCACCACCTACAGGGGATGTCAGACTGTAGCTCTGTAACTATCTAAGTGGCTACAATTCGACACCACTATTAAAAAATTACGCAGAACAATTGACCAAACTATCAGTCAAAATCATACCCAGTGACCTTTGAGGGTGATTTTGGAGGTTGGGGGTTTTTCGGATTTGGTTTGCGTGGAGACTTATTATCAGCGTGTTGTAAACCATCACTATGCAAAGTTTAAAAATAATTGGCCGAAACCCATTTTTATAAGAAAAGTCCTCAGTGACCTTTGAGGGTGATTTTGGGGGTTTTTTTGTGCTCGTGGAGACTTTTGATCAGCGTGTTAAGAACTATCACTATGCAAAGTTTTCCATAAGAAAATTGCGGGGTCCTTTCTGGATTTTAATCCAAAAGAAGTTAACTTTCATCCGTTTTAGTTTTTAGTAAAAATTTTAACCATATTTTTATGTACTAAGATTTCTGAAAGAGTAGATTTTTTTGTTTTTTTTTGTTTTTAAGCAGTAAGAGAAGCGGCATTTAATACATTTTTATTATACTTACTTGAAAATACTAGGTACATTTTCAACTGTGTATAAAATACAGTAAATATGACATTTTCAGAACAGCGCACGGATTTTTTTTCCCGATCCCTCTTTCCCTGCGCCTATACAAAAATCCATCCATGAAAACTGTTTATAACAACGATTTATTTATTATTAATGACATATTTTATTTTCTGTCAGTGAAATTTATGCCATTTTCAAAAAATTAATTCAGATTTGGAAGAAAATCCGGATATTTCCGATATTATATTACAACAAGCGGCAGAAGTGAGTGCAGATTTATTACCAGTGAAATCAAGGTTGACATATGAACATGAATATCACATTTTTACCGAATGGCGCATTCAGAAAAGAATTAAAATTGTGAGTGACGATATTCTCTTAGTTTATTTTTCTGAAAAAGCCAAATCTATGAAGTCATCCATCTTATGGAGTCAATTCTCCATGTTAAAGAGTTGTTTGGCAATAAAAGAAAATACTCACAACCAATATCCAAAAACTATCGCTTTTTTAAAACGACAAGCTGTAGGATATGTACCAAAGAAATCCAAGGTTCTTACATCAGAACAAGTAAACAAATTTTTATGTGCAGCTTCAGATGGACAATATCTACTAGCAAAAGTAATTTTAGTGTTTGGCATCTTCGGCGCATGCCGCAGAGATGATTTATTACGTTTGAGTTTAGACGATGTGGAAGAAAAACTCACAGGTCAAGAAGTTTTACCACTACCAATGAAAAATTCAATCCCTGTACACTTTACCGTAAATACGCAGATCTCCGCCCTAAAAATATGGAGAGTAGAAGATTATTTGTTGCATACTGAAACCAAAGATGTTACGCTCAACATGTTGGGTCCCATACTATCCGTGGTATTCCAAAACTTGCTGCAAAGTACTTAAAACTAAAAAATCACGAAGAATATACCGGACATGGGCTAAGGCGTTCTTCGGCTACCGTGTTGGTAGAAAGCGGCGGTGATTTGCTTACTTTGAAAAGACACGGAGGATGGCTTTCTTCCAATGTAGCAGAAGGATATATAGAGGAGCCTATACAAGGAAAAATTGAAGTATCCCAAAAGTTGTTTAGGCCTTGTAACTTGGAAACTACAAAATCTGTAACAGTCAATCAAGATAACCAAAACATACACAAACACTTTGCTTTAACATCATTAGTCCAACAAAAAGAAATACAAAAGGGATTGAGCTTCAACAATAATACGAATTGTACAATAAATATAACCATTAATCATAACGGTTCCGTCCAAAATTAATTTTCTTGGATTTAATTAGCTTGTAATTTTTTTTGTTAATCTGTTTTACTGTTTTATTTTTTGCGATGTTTTTTGTTTATGTTGTTTCCAGGTACCTAAGTATTATAAAAAATATCGTTCATTACACTTTCAGAAATTTATTTTTCCGTTCTTGCATGACAATTTGTCACGTGCGCACGGAAAAATCGTCATCTCCGTACTTGTAATGAAATATACTATTTTGGCCACATCTTAAAACACCCTGTATAAAATAATAACTTTCTTAGGCTGAAAGGGAAGAAAGACTTAAAATCCAGTTTGAAATGTGCAAGACCATTAGTGAACATAAACTTTCCTGTGAACGAGATACGGAGTCGTTTCTTAGAATGTGTAATTTTAAAGAAAAACTGAACATGTTTGAACCGCAGGAGGTTAATTCAATGCCAACATGTTCAGAAGGTATATTTTTTTTTTATTGGTACCCTATTTTGCTTAATTAAGGTTCGCCTGAGCGTGTTTAAATCCAACTGAACAATCAGACTATACAATCCTGACTTCAATCTTGAGGCCCTTATACATATCATTCAAACTGACAGACTGATTAAAGTAATTTTAGCTCAGTTGACCTTAAAACACCAAACAGAGCGGATTTAAAAAAATGTCTCTAATATAAATATAGGTTTTACTTAAATTTAAAAATTAAAGTTAAAGTAAAAAACAAAATGACTAAAAATACTAATTATTTTATCCCTTACCTCTGTTTTCTCAATTTGAATGTTTAAACTAGAAGGGCTCTCTGTGTCTTCCAATAATTTTAATGCATAAAACACCCATGAAGTGGGCTTCTATATATTTCATCGGTTTCTGCTTCAGTTCTCGATGAACTTTTAATTTTGTTACACTTACGTCTAAAATTTAAACGTAGAGTGTTCAATTTTTTAGAAACGTCCTTGACTATGGCGTTTGGTTTTATTTTTTTATATAAAGTAACCACAACGTCTTTAAAGAGCAATAAATAAAATCACACAATTTTAATTAATTAGACCTGGCAGAATCTGTTGAAAATATGGAAACTGAAAGTAACCAGACTTATGAAAATGAAAATACCGTTATTAGTGAAAACGATGATACTAGCATATCCAAAGAGGATAAAGATAGCAATTGTGTATCAACCAATTTCATAAGAAGAAATATTTATGTAAGTTCACTCGATAAAACTTTTTTATTTTTAATAATTTTATTTTATTACCCCTTTCAAACGACGAAGGCTTATATAAAGCCTAAAAGTGCTACGTAAAGTGAGGGCCAAGTTTTTAGATACCTAACTCATTTTACCCAGTTTCATGTTAGGGCACCTTTTAGACAATGCATCAGTAGTACTACTACCAAGTAACTATTTACTATCTCTTACAGCCAATTAACCTCTTGGTAATTTCATTCGCCATAATAACCCATCAAACTAGTAACTAGGGTCAACGTGGTTTAATTTCGTTAATCTGACCAGAAATGGTATTTTAACGAAGCAAAGGTCGTTGGTACTGTACTTTTTTATTAAAAGCACTTTAGCACCGGACCTCGTAGAATTTCAACTCACTTCTCGTCAGGTAAATTCATGATCCGTTGCATGTTGCATTTTTACGTTCCTACACTCGACACCAGCAGACTTAGCAATTTAGAATTTTTAAAAATCATTTCCATATAACTAATGTCTGTCATATAAAACATATTATGTCAGCACGTAATCACTGCGCTAAAAACCTTGTCTACTTAAAATGGGTTGGCACAGGCCACATGTTTTGTTATTGATTAAACAATATTAAACGTAACCTATTTTAGGCTGCCAAAGAAGGAGTGATGGCTAGTTTTTCGTTAACCGATGAAGAAAAAACAAAGATTTCAGAAATATTAAAAGATATAGGTAAGATTTTTTATGTAATAAACAGTGCAGAAGTACCCTTATAGTCGGCTATAGACATAGGTACCTCTCTTAAGATATGTTCGCGGGTACATAAATTTGGAGCAGCGAGTGAATACATTTTCGACAGACCTTTTAAATATTGAGTACACAATCATGTATATGTAGGTATGTACGCGAGAACATGTCTTAAAAGATGTACGTGTACGTAATGTACGTAAAGAAATTCCTGTTCCGATAAAAATGCTTTAGTTTCAAACCGTTCTGGTACTTGCTTCTAGCTGTTCCGGAACAATACTTGTTCCGAGCTGTTCCAGAACCATACTTGCTTCGAGCTGTTCACCTTCTTCAATGCATTTCGATTACGGCGAGAATTGCCCCATTTCCGTCCATCTGCCAACCGAATAAGAACTCATTTTTAGAAAATATAATATTATATAAATATGTATCTCTGTTGCCTAAAAAATTTTGATCAAGGCTATGACTAATTAAAAAAACATTTTTTTATGTAAATTCCGATTTTTTTAATTCTAGATGACAGATGTAATATACCACTATTTTTTTTCTTCAATTTCATATATAAAAATAAGAATTTGTTTAATTTTAAATTTCTGAAAATGAAAGGTTTTAATAGTAAAGAAAAAAATAAGTAGTATCTTTGTTCTGGGATGTAGAATAAAACACAAAAATTAACATTACACAGGAAGTATCAAATTTTTTTAAAACTTCTTTTAAAATTAATTATTGCCTGGACCATAATTTTTTAGGTAAATCATTTGCGATATATTTTTTACATACTATTTATATATATACAGGGTGTCTCAAAAGGTCCGAAATATTTGAAAATGTAAAAACATCCAATCCACTTTACTCACAACTTATTTATTCATATCAAATAAAAGGAGACATTCAGGAATTTATTTTTTAAAAATGACATTTATCAGATGTCGGCACTCTTCAAAAACTGTGCGCACATGGGTGAATACTCGACGGAGTAGATGTGGGGTTATGAGGGCAACTTCTTCCTCGTTATTCCTCTTCAACTGCTCGATATTAGCTGGGGCGTTCTGGTATACCTTTTCCTTGAGATAGCCGCATAAGAAAAAGTCTGGAAGAGATAAATCTGGGCTCCGTGGGGGCCAATTGATATCACCCCGTCTAGAAATTACACGTCCGGGAAAGAGCTCGCGAACCGCGGCAATTGAAGCATTCGTTGTATGGCAAGTTGCTCCATCCTGTTGAAACCAACTGTCACCGTTGTAATCTGGTTGTTGACGAAGTTCTGGCCAAAAAACTGCTATACCATAGCAATATAGCGGTCTGAATTTACAGCTACTGCTCTGCCTCTCGCATCCTCAAAGAACTACGACCCGATGATGGTTTCACTTGACACTTTGCAACCCATACCGTGACTTTGGGGCAATGTAACGGGCGTTCGTGAATACTGTGCGGATTTTATTCACCCCAAAAATTCGACAGTTGTGTTTATTGACTTGCCCATTTAAATAAAAATGGGCTTCGTCGCTAAAGAAAATGTGGTCAAAATTTTCAAACCTCTGCGATATCTCGTTAACGAAGGTTAACCGCGAGACAAAAGCAATGGCTTTCAATTCTTGGACTAATTGAATCTTATAGGCTTTTAGATTTAAATCCTTCCTAAGAACCCGGTCGGTTGATTACATCGGCCGATTAAATAAACACAAATGTGTCTTGTCCACATCTAGTTGCATTTTTTTGTTGAAATAATTATATATTTAATAATTATGAAAAAAAAAACAAAAATAGACGAAATTGTGTTTTTAGGGATTAAATTGTTTCAATAATTTTTGTTTTTTAAAGTAGACACTACCTATTTAAAGTAAAAACTAACCTCAAAAATTTAAGAAACCAATGTATCTTGATTATAAACCCGTACAAACCTGCCGATGTTTTCCATTTTAAATGGTAAACAAGCAACTCGGCGATTCCTTTAATAAAATGCCGCCCGATGTTGTTGGGGAGTCTTCGCAAAGTCGGCCGACTTAAGAGACACACAAAGAAAAATACAGTTTGCGCACAGTGATTTTAGCATTTTGTCGTACAGATTGACGGACACGCTTGATGTTTTCTGGGGTCCTAGCAGTTCTCGGACGACTCGTGTGTGAAACTACTGTAGTGGCACCAGTAGTCTCCAACGTCCTTACCCACCGCAAAATGGTACACGCACGTGGCGCTTGGTTGATGTCATGTATACCATAATGATTTCGATAGCGACGGCGCGCAGCTGTCCACGAATTACTTGCTCTCCCGTAAAATTCGGCATGGCTACTAAATTTCCCAACACTTAACCCTCCAGCGCAATGTTCCCCCACCAATTAAATCCACTCAGTGGCGTGCGGCTTATTTACAAAATATTTCTAACCTTTTGAGACACTTTATATTATATATATATATATATATATATATATATATATATATATATATATATATATATATATATATATACACAGTATGTCCCGAATGCGGTTAAAAGAGTAAAAAGAGGACAAATGGAGACCAAAATTTGAAAGATACGAAAAAAAGTCATTCTTGATGAAAAATTCTGCTTGTCAAAAACATAATACAGGGTGTCCCAAAAATGCAAAAACATAAAATCAAACAAAAGCAAACAGTCGTTTTTTTGGCCCTTTAACGTGAAATGATACATAAAAAACTTGCTCCAAATTTATTTCCAATCTTAGTTCCGAACTTACTGAAGAAAATTTAAATTTACGGAAAATAAAAAACATTTTTGCAAGTATGCATTTTACATTTACATTTTTTTTACATTTTACGTTTTTTCCATTGTATATTTATTTTTGTTAATGTTTAGTAATGTAAAGATATTATTCAAGTATTAAGCAGTAAAATGCGTACTTGCTAATTTTTTTTTTTTTTTTCGTAAATTCAATTTTTTTTTTAGTAAGTTCGGAATTAGGTTAAAAAGTAAATTTAGAGCAAGTTTATTATTTATTATATCATGTTAAAATGCCAAAAATGACTGTTTGCTCTTGTTCGATTTTATGTTCTTGCATTTTTGAGACAAAAATCTATCTTCTCATTGTAGTTAATATTTTTTCGACAAGCAGAATTTTTCATCAAGGATGACTTTTTTCGTATCTTTCAATTTTTGGTTCATTTGTCCTCTTGTTAACCGCATCCGCGGACATACTGTATATATATATATATATATATATATATATATATATATATATATATATATATATATATATATATATATATATATATATATATATATATATATATATATATATATATATATATATATATATATATATATATATATATATATATATATATATATATATATATATATATATATATATATATAATATATATAATATTATATATATATATATATACATATTATAAACCATAACTTTGAGTGCAAACTTTTAAATAGTTAAAACAACCATAAAAACACACAAATTACTTTTAGTTACGAAATACACAAACGAACATAAACTATGAACATTTTTCGAGCACATATTTGTTAGCATGGCCACATACGTATATTAAGTACCTCAGTATATGTTAATCATTTCTGATAGAACCGAGAAGCCTGCTAACTTTAAAAGAGTCGAGAATTTTTTTCTTTTCCAATAAGTGAAACTCCATCTTCTCGAATTTACTTTGATTACTACTGTAATAAAATTTTATTTATACCTCAATGGTGCTTATGGTGGAACTATTACAGCTTCGAAACATCTTCATTTATTATGGTGAAACAGAGTGTGTTTCATTTACATTATTTTTTCTTTTAAGCTGTACGATGGATTACATTATAAAGATCAACACTATTTTAAATTTAGGAATATTTAAACTATAATTCCCACTAAGCAAAATCATCCTAACTACGTTACATTTATGTTTTCTTGTTCCTTTGTTACGTTAATCATCTTGAAACAATAACAGCGCCTTGAACCTAATAGTTTCGTTATATTTCCTTCAACTTAACAAAATCGTTGTTACTTTAAAAAAATACAACGTTTTTGTTTGAAACTTACACGGCCCCGTTACGTATTTTGCATTGGTTGGGCCTAACACATATTCTGAACATCCACGTTATATAACTTACGTTTTTAAGGATTTTTCTAAGGATTTAAATAGGTGGTTCTGTTATGTTGACAATATAACATTAAAAGATCTTTTGATCTTTTAAAGTGTGGATTATAGTAATAATACAGAATGTTTAATTAATTATGGTCGTAAATCGTTTTTTTCTTAATTTAATGTACAGCAACATATGGGATGGTACAGCTTTAAATTAAAAATAAGTATAATGAAGATGGTTTTGAAAGTTACTAAACGTATCAAGTTGGCGACTTTATCACTAGGAGGCGCAGGATACTAACTATATTTAAAAGGGCAAACTTTTTTTATATTAAAGTAATTGATCACGGATTTGATTAAAATTACTAAACGATTTTTTTAAACCCTTTCCTCATATACTATTTTCTGTTAATGATCTATAGTGGGCGAAAATTTACTTATACGCAAAAAGCACTAACAAAGTGAAACATATTTTTTAAAACGTAGGCTGGTCAAGTAAAAAAGATTTGATTAAATATCCTTTATGTTTGAGTTTAAAACTAAAACTGTAAAGTACCCTATCGATTATTAAAACCTCAAAAAATAATTAATTAACAATATTAAAAAATTGTTTACCCTAAAGTTTTAGCATTTTCGTGTATAAAAGTAAATGTTGCATCCACTCTTTCTATTAAAGATACTGAAAAAATATGGATGTAAAATAAAGGTTGTGATTAATCGCCTGTTATTTTTGAAAATCATTTTTTTTTGTCCACCCTGAAATAGTACAATAGTTTCCCAAAATTAAACCAGTGACAAGTAACTATCCCTAATAAAAAAAAAATTATATAAACTATAGGGAAAAATTTATTCATAAAAATATCTGATGTCTGCAACTCTCCTTTCATATTTCCCAAATTTTTTTACAGACTATTTAATATGGAAAGCTTATTTTCTAAATCCACACAAAGTGTAACAGTTGGGTATATAAAAATGTTCATGGATAATGTTTATCTTTCTTAATTTACTTATAAAAAGTCTTACACATTTCGTGATGTGTAAATAAGGGGTAATATTTAAAAAAAAAATAAAAGGTCTTAAGTTAGGGGGATAAAAATTGCCTACATAATTTAAAAATGCTTATTAAAAAAAAACTGTATGTACTAATATCCATGTTCTTTTTTCTATTTTTTTCCCCCCTAGTTGCAAACCCGGAAAAAAAAACTTTGTAAAATATTTGCCCCAAAACTTTTGGTTACTGACATAATTTCTTCATTAATTAAAAAGATAATTTTATATCACAAGTTTGGCAAAAAACTGTATTTTTCAGATAGTATTATAGATACTTTATTTCACTATTATAAAGGATAAAAACCTTGTGTTGGCTTTAAAGCCTACATTTTTAAATATATAGTCAAATTTTCTTTTATATTAGCTACTCGATTAGCCATTACTAAATGGTAAATACTGATAAACCACCCAATTTAAAAAAAACATTTAGACACTTTGTACTTTATAATTATTTTGCTTCTATTTGATAAACAATCCAATTAAAAATTCAATTTATCCCTCAAAAAAACTTTTACTTACAGTTATACTAGTTACGTTATTACTTGCTTCTTCTTCTTCCCTGGGAGCCGTCTTGATTAACTTGAGCATGCTAAACCTATGCCTTTTAACTGCCAATCCATTTTTTTAATAGTTGTCTTTTAAAAAACATAATGTGCTGCATCTACAATTTATTTAAAAATTAATTTTCAAATAATTTTATTATTATTATTTTTAAACTATTATTTATGTGTCAAATGTCTACTATCAGGGGCTCTAAAAAGTACAAAATAAAATACTTCACAATAAATCCTTTAAGTTACAACTTTGATCAAATTTATTCAACCGAAGTATTTCATTTATTTAAAATACTAAATTTTTTGCTATATAAGTCCCCAAAAAAGTTTTCTTTTGACCACTCAGAAAATACCCTTTTTTCTGAAAACATTCTGGCCAGAAAGTAATTTTTTTTCGGGCTACTTTGCAGATCCATGAAATGAAAAATAAGCTGCTATTTGGAGCATAGCCGTTTTATGCATAGTTGTTACTGAAAAGAACTTCAGTGGTTTTTTTTATTTTTGGGACAGTCTATGAAGGCTTAGCCTAACTATACCGTACTGTGGGTGTCTTAAATTATTCTTATTGTTATAATAAGTATCAACCATGTCAAGCGGATAAATAGACCTGTTGTCGATCATAAAATATTTATTATTGTTTTTTTTTAGTAGCTTCGGTTAAAAAAAACATTGCATTCCATGATCGAAAAACGCGTTTTGCAGGTCTGGCCAAGCTTCAAGGAGTCGTCTACGGTCAATTACGGCTCGCCCTACAAACGGCTTGACTCGACTTGCAAAAACACTACTTTCCAGTCTTATAAATGACTAATATGTAAGGTATAAAGCAACCAAATTTTAATCTATAGGTACTTCTTTAATTTATATGTATCTAGGGAATGGGAGGTACCTCACCAAACTAAATCCGGACTTTTTACCCCAATATTTATTTTAAAGGGAAAACCCCAAGCGGGTTTTTTCTAGACTTATGGTTTAAAAAACCTTAACTTCAAAATCGGGATTTTGGTCAGTTTATCTATATACCTACATATACATAAAAACTGAAGTGAAAATAGAAAAGAATGTAAAATCCCCTTTTTTCCGATCAATATTTCCCTTTAATATCACAAGAAAACCTTTCAATTTACTAGTTACACAAAACAAAATTGTTCTTAAAATAAAGTAAGGTTAAGTACTAAAGCGAAGTTTTCTTTCTAAACCTGGCGTCGTTGTCAGAAAATGTAACAATCTCTGTGCGGGGTACATTTAAGCAAACGAGGTCGATATGTTTTTGTGTTTACATTTCCGCGAGGAAATGTAGTAGACGCAGTAAACGTAACGATTCTGCATTAAATAATATCATTATTATAACGTTACACCAATAACATTTTATTTTTTTAACAAATTATAATCGTATCTGATACGTATATTAACAGATGTATCGAACTTGTATTTAAAAGACCATTATATACATGGCAACATTTTAAGTATTTTAACGTTAACATAAGTGTACATAAAAATTACGTCTCTAAGATGTTTGTTCTATACCGTATTAAAAATATTTACAAGGGTATGTTGCAGAAACGAAAATTATCAGTCACAATTCAAGAAAACGAAGCAGACATGATAAAATAACGTTTAAAATTGAACGTTATCACAGTTACTTTTAAATAACGTTACAAAACGTGCCCCAAGATGTTCTTTGCTTAGTGGGTTGTTTGTTAATTGTAAACCAGATATCAAAATATCATCTTGGCTTTGCTAAGCGTAGAGCAGAATAATGACATATATCCAGAGCTGTTGCAATTACTTTTAAAAAGTAATTCAATTACAATTACTAACTACTCTTCTATGTAGTAGTAAGTTACGATTAGCAATTACTAGCATATTTGTTAAAAGTAATTCAATTATCAATTAAAACTAAATTAATTGAATATTTTAGCAATTACTCTATTTAAATTACTACATATAATTAACACAATACACTAAACAAATAAAATATTTATACTAATATGCATCAAACGCGCACGTCACACTATTCAAACTACTCTCTCGGCAAGTTCAACATTAAATGACTCTAAAATATTTTTTTTATCCTACCCCAAACACTAACAGATTTTTCCACAAAAAAAGTATTAAAACGGTGGCGGTAAGCATCAATCGAAAATACTAAATCGGCGCGAAGGCGGCGTTCGCCGGATTCAAAGCGGCTCGCCATGTTTCAAGATGCTCTTTATGGCTGCCCAAAATTTCGGCAGTTTGTTCATAAAGCAAGGTAACTAAATTTCTCGTAGTAATTTAGTTAGTTATTAGGTAATTGATTTAATTTCTTAGTAATTCAATTACTGTATAAGTACTCAAATTAATTTTTAAGTAATTGAATTGCTTGAAATTCGTGAAAATCAATTAAATATTACGGTTACATTATCCTATTAATTGATAATTCAAATACAATTACCTTTTCCGGAAAGGAATTGAATTAAAGTAATCCAATTACCAAGAAGTAATTGAATACGATTTTTTAATTATTTTAATTCAGTTACCGACAGCTCTGCACACATCAGTGTTTTTCACCTGATTAGTGATAATAATGCCAGTTCTTCAGTTTACCCTATTGTTGATATTAAGTTGGTTTTGTACTTTGTAGACGAGTTTCAACTAGACGATGCCGAATTAGTACTTTCGTCAGAATCATTAACCAAAAACGCAGAAAGTTTTGAAAATACCAATAACGAAAATAGACATGTTTGTTGGGAAACGGATAATAATTTAAGTGTGGTTAATGCTTTTACCCTACCTGATAATGACAAAATTAGAATCGGGGAAATAAACACTGAATTAGAGGTAAGGTAATATCATTTATTTACAATGACACAATAATGACATTTCACCTATCTTTGAAAGGTGGAAAGTTGACGTTTTTTGACTTCTACTTTCCACCTGGGTGAAAAGTGCTCACTTTTCACCCGGTTGAAAAGTAATATTTTTATTTGTAGTTTCATTGAATATTGATATTTCAAAATGGTATAGTGACACACGAACATACGCATTCTAATAATAATACTAATATTCTCGAATTTCTGGTGGAGTAGCAGCAAACTCAAATTCCTCATCTGATAACATTTTTTTGGATTTGCGAAATTAAAACAAATTACTATTCAAATTTAAAGCGTCTATCTTACACTGTATGTATTGACACTTTGACAACCCGTTACCATGACAACGACACAAATTGCGAAGCACGGCCACCTAATAATTAAATTTAAAATAATAGGAAATGAATAAAGTGGTTGTTAATAAAATAGTATACAAACCTCGGTGGAAATTTTCATTTCTGTCTCGAGAAGTATAGTAGACCTCGGCTGCGCCTCTGTCTACTAACGCATCCCTCGACAGAAATGAAACACTTTCCACCTGGGTATATAATATACTATTTAAACCAAATGATATATTGAGATACTTATATTTATTACATTAACTATCCAGATTAGATTTTTTTAATAAATCATCATAAAGTGCAAACAAGCTACTTTTTCTTTAGTATTTTTGTTTAAAGGAAGTTATTGAATCAAATGTCATCGAAAATGAAATTTTTCCTAAAAGAAAATTCGTTACCCTAAAGTACTTCATAGAGTTTTAGATATTTATTATTTGCGTCATTATTTTATTTTGGTTCAAATAATTTACTTGCTCTTTCACATGCAGAAATATCAGTTAATTTTAGTAAATCCTTCGGTATAAGTTAAGTAACACCAGAAATATTGCCTTACCAACGTTTGGCACTAAGAACGTCTTAAAGTACATAGTACAGTTTATAAAGCAAAATAGAAGCAGTTTCGGTAATTAAAATTTAACAGCAAACCACCAGTACCATCTTTTAAAAAAAGGAGCATAGATCTAAAAAACCAGAATCCGGTCAAAAGTTAGTTTTTCTCTGCTTTTTATATGAAAAAAAACTGTAAAAATACCTTTTTTTTCTTTTTGAGTAATAAATTAAAATGTAATTGTAATTGAATTGCGATACGAATTATTAAACAACATATTTTATTCTACAACTTGTATATCTTTGATTATCATATAAATTGTATAATCAGGAATATTAACATAATACTTAAAAGCGATTTTAAATACAGGTATTTATAATTAGGAATGTTACTAAAATAATAATTAAAAATAATATTTAGTTCAAAACAGATAATAATTTATGTATTTTTAATTTGAATGTACTAACAAAATATTTATTCATTAATAAACAAACTTTTATAATTTGATATAAATGGAAAAACTATTTATATCAACGAATTAAATTCGTTGATTCACATTCCTTTAAGGTAATATTATGTTTCATGGGAAATGTAGTGATAGAAGGGAAAAGGTTAATCAAATCACCACTTTAGCTTATACAGTGGTCAATTAAAATCATAAAATATGTAGTTATTCTTACTATAGGTTTGATACGCTAAGAATAATTAGATTTATAGTTATTAAGCTTAAAATAATGCCCTTATGCAGTACTTAATTTTTTTACCCTGTTTTTAAAATGAAGCTGTGGGGGTTTGTTGAACAGTCCGTAGAACAAAGGGGTCCTCAGTCACATACGCTCCGGAAATCCTTAACGGGGACTGCACACTTTTTCCTCTGAGGATATCCTCAGTGTGTGTGCGTGGCATTAGTTGGATTACCCTAAGCGCTCTGCTATTATTTTAATAATAAAAATATATTTTTTACGAAATACTAAGTTCTCTTATTTAATAATTTAATGTATCAGATATTAAATTCAATTTAATATAAAAGCATTTTTTTTATTTAACGTTTTTTGAAAAAGTCATTGCTAAAATACTAAAACCGTTCTGATTTATTCTGTGGCTATTATCAAATGCATGTTAAGATATTTTTGATTTCAGAAATTCTCTATTTTTATATATGTTTAATAACTTTTTATATGTTTCTCTAATGGTCTGGAAGTTTCGCTTATATAAAATGTATCACATTCGCAAGAGATTATTCAAGTATGAGTTATATTTTTTTTATTTCCGTTTTAATTGTATGGGTTATTTAAAGCCCAATAACGTTATGTGTTTAAAAGTCAGTACAAAAACTATTTTTTTTTTTTGGTCAAAAATGCCAAAAAATTGATAATTTTTTACTACGAGAGCTTCAAAATTTTCCAAACTAATATAAGCTAATAAAGATAATACTTTGTTTATATCACTCAGAGTTTTATTAAAAGTTTTACACTGATACTTTTTACCCAGTCAAAATGGGTTTTTTTGACAGATTACTATTTTATCGAAAATTTGTATCTACGGAAGCTAATCAACAGTGTATTATGCTGGAAATTTTTTGACATAATGACAAAATAATTTTTGTTGACAATAATATAAAATAAAATTATAATTTTCTACCCATTGGGGGACGTCCATTTGGCAGGGGACGGGGGTTGAGCAGAATCTCACCTAATCTCACGAGGGGAAGAGGGGATGTCTCGGCAAATATCATGTATTTTTTTTCGCAAGACATTGTGTAAAATTGCAAAAAAACTTAAAAGAAAAATCTTAAAATAAGTAAAACATGTTTCTTCACTAAAATACAGCTAATCTTACAAAAGCTAATATTACACTAAAAATACACACTTAAAAAAATCTTACGTAAGATTAGAGGGGAAAGAACATTAAACCAAATCTCACGAGATATCCCAATGGAGGGAGAGGGGTATGAAAAATTGCTTTACGTAATTAATGAACTTGTGGAAAAACAAATCATACATAATATGAAGTAATAAGTTAAGTATTTAAAGAGTATTTGTACCCCACTATAATCGATAATTAAAAAAATATATAGCTCTCAAATCTGTTCGCTAGCGCCGATTAGGCACGAGGTGCCAAGTTTTCGTAAGGTAACCTGTATATATGTATATATAAACCTGTCTACTTACAAAAACTCCAATATCATCGATAAGGGATATTATTATTAGTAAAGTATTGAACAAAATAAAAAAAACGTAGTGATTTTCAATCTCACCGTTTAGACAATAGTGATCAGGACCTAATAAGAAGGAAAATATATTTTCTTTATGAAAGCGGAGTTATTCCTACCTTGAATAAACTGAAAAAGAAGCTAGACGAAGACGAAACAAATATAAATATTAGCCGTGCCACCCTCCATAGAGTTGTTTGTAAAATGGGATTTAAATATCGCAAAGTAGACAAAATACAAGTAGTAATGGAATCTCACAGATTACACACTTGGAGATTTAATTACTTTTAAGAAATTAAAAGATATAGGTTAGAAAACAGATCCATAATTTACCTTGATGAAACATGGTTCGATACACACGACACAGTATCCAAAGGATGGGTTGATTCCAGTCAAAACTGTCAGACCAAAGATAATACTACTACGAATAGATGGTTCATTTAAATGGAGCGTTTTGAATCAGTTCCGAGATATCAATGCTTCCGTAAATGAGAATAAAATTAAGTCGGTAACCTCTGCCCCAGCGAAACAAACCGTGCGACATTGCCAATGTCTGTCGTTTGTACCTTATTCGGAACACGAAGTAGCGAAAGCGGGCGTCTAAACGTAGTGTATTTTCTAGTGCGTTCATCACGCCAATAGTAAACTGCCGGCAACACTGTTTAACTTTCGTTCAAGGATAGCGAGAAAATCTCTCGATGGACATCGGCTCGCGTTAGCCAAAGTCCATTAGGGGTATCAAAAATATAGCATTGAATGGTTCATCTTATCCGTAGTAGTATTATCTTTGGTCAGACGAAAGCACCTTCAAATAAAGGAAAACGCATTACCATAATACACGCTGGTTCAGAAGACGGATTTATCCGAAATTGCTTGCTGTTGTCTGCAAAGAATATTAAGGATTCTAGCTTGGATCATCATAAAGATACAAGTGCAGAACTTTTCGAAAACTGGTTTCAAAATTATCTTTTAAAAATATTCCAAACAACAGTGTTATTGTCATGGATAACGCAAGCTACCACAGCCGTCTGCACAAAGCACTAGCTTCATCAAGTTCAAAACTGAAACCAGTAATATTTGTTAGAAAATGATATTTATTTTAAATTTAAGTTACAAAAAACGCAACTTTTGGAAGTCCTAAATTCATATAATTAAAAAACAATATGTATGTGGATAATTTGGTGAACAGGCTGGGCATACTGTCTTACGGCTTCCTCCATCACTGTATGTTTAGATCAGAGCAGAAAATGTTACACCAATTTTAAGTCCCAGTGTTATAAATTTGATAAAAAATGTAATTACTAACATACCAGTTGAGAGCTGGAAAAATTCACTACAGCACATTATAAGAATTGAGGACTCTTACATTTCTATCCAAAACAACATAAATAATATTGTAATTATTCTCAATAATGAATCTGATAGTAAAACAGAATAATATTTTGATATTTAGATGAAAAATGTAATTATGTATAGATAATGCAGTTATTAATTTATTTAAACTTTGCATATATTTAATTTCTTAATGTAATTTTAAGATTATACTTACCTAAATAAACAATAAATTATAAATCTTTATATTATTAAAGTCCGTCCCTAACGTTCTGTCCTTTAATGCCTACCGATCCGCAGTTTTATTGCTGTCGGCAGGTATAATCCATAAATAAAGGCATATACTTTGGGACAGACTATACCTGTAAAAAAACTAAGAACGGCAATTTTTTACCTCTCTAGTAACTTAAAGTTAATGTAAAATAAAAGAATATACTACGATGGGTCTTAAAATGGCATTACCATGTATTTGCAATAGCTGTGGCAATAGGCAGAAATCAATATTAAGAATATTGGAAACAACGCGGTATGGAATACAACGCGGGGTTAAATTAAACCCGGAAATTTTTTAACCTTTTGTGGTATTCGGTGGTGAAAATATGTTAATTTACAGAGAAATTCAGTAATTTAGGGATACAATTTTATGTTTAGGTATTAAAAAGAAGCATGTATACATGTATACTTTCATTAATATTATTGTAGAAATTTACCCATGATGAAAAAGTGACAGAAAAAATTTCGTCGCCCATTAAAGATGAAGAGTTCTGGAAAAAATATGTTTTAGATCAATCATTAAAAGATATAGATGCTAAATTGGAAAAACTGTATGAAAGTTATATTGAGGATGAAAACAAACTAAACAGAAACGAGGAAACTATAGAAGAAATTGAGGACATTAAAGTTGAGGGCTAAAAATTGATAGTGATCAAATGTAGTTATCTTATACTAAATATATATATATATATATATATATATATATATATATATATATATATATATATATATATATATATATATATATATATATATATATATATAATAATATATATATATATATATATATATATATATATATATATATATATATATATATATATATATATATATATATATATATATATATATATATATATATATATATATATATATATATATATATATATATATTATATATATTTCAAATTCATTTTTTTATCATTGTTTTTATTAAACAGCTATATTTTGATCCGTTTAGACCTTATAATGTTTTAAAATGACATGGAAGCTATCGAGGAAATTTAAAAATAAGTATTAAGTTTTTTACATTTTAAAACTTAAATTTTTAGCTAATTTTTGGATGTCACGAGCAAAATTGCTGATTTAACGGTATATATGGAATACTTTCCATTGGTAAAAATTTAACCTTTATGAAGTAGAAAAAATAAGACACACGCAAATTTAATTGTTAAATTTTATTTTGAGAAAATCGTCAGAAACCAGCAGGTACTGGTCTTTATTTTAAGTTTTGGAATAACCTACAATTTTTCATCTTTACAAATTTTGAGAATTGAGGCGTTTTTGATATGCATTCGTCAAATATGCTTTGCGTAAGTTAGGGCAAAAGACCCTTGATTTTTGTAAGCTATAATAACCATAAACCATTGTACTATCATTTATTTAGCAACTGTGCAAAAATCAGCCGTTTATTTATAAATTACATAACATCATAAATTTAACCTGTTCAGGGTGTAGGTCTGGGGACATACCCCTATATTTTTGTAGATTTTTTATTATCGTTTGTTAATGTAAGTGAATCAGTTTAATATTCACTCGCCATTTTGTCAAGAATCCAGTGATGTCTCCGTTTACACCATAGTAGTTTATATTATTCCAAAGTTATAGTGGAAGCCAGGGAATGTTAAGTAAATGCTAAGAAAAAGAAAGGAAAAATATTACCACAATTCCAAAAAAAAGTTTTGGACGTCTTTACTAATTTCTAATGGAAGAAATAAACTACAAAGTTTTTATTTGCTTTTAGTTTTTAAATAAGCAAATTATTTTTAGACGTTTTTAAACCTATGTTTTAATACTTTGCAGTAATTTCGTATTTTTTTATAGTTTAACGTAGATTCCAAACTTTGTACACCGTTATCTTCAATCTTCTAAGCCCCACATATTATTTCTTACCGAAACCCAAATACGTTTCAAGACATCAACTAACCACCTCCTTTTTCCAGGCTATGAACTCATTTAATTTTTTCGACCCCATGGCGGTGTATGTGCTTACGTTCGCAACGATCTGGCTTGTGCTAAGGTTTCTAACCCTGAATCGGGTAGGCCTGATATTACTTGGCTAAACTTACCTAGATCTTCTACCAAATTCATCTGCTATAGATATCAGTCCCCTTCTGACAATACCCAGTACAAGTTCTTTGACTTTCTTTCAATAAAGATTGACACTATTGACCCAGTTTTCATTTGCCAAAGTAATCGTTCTCTAATTATGGAACCTTATCTACTTCCCCAGGGTTCTCACCCATAATTCTAACCCCCTGGATCTTTTTCTTACTTTTAACCCTGAAGTCTACCAAGCATCAGTAACTGCTTCCCTTGGTCGCTCAGATCATGGGTTGGCCACTGTATCATACTCCATACATTCGGAGGCAGATGAATGTACACCTCCACGCACTGTCTGGCACTATAGCTCGGCCGACTGGGATGGTCTGAGAGACATCTTTGCTACCTATCCTTGGGATCCCACCTGCTTTTCCACTCTCGATTCCTCTGAAATTTGCAAACAACCTATCGAAACAATTCAACTAGGCATTGAGACCTATATTCCTCATATCAAAAAGAACTTCAAGTCCCCAAATCACAAACCATGGTTTTCTAAATCCTGTGACAAAGCCAGATTTTTCAAATCAAGCTCACAATAGTTTTTTAAAACCCTAGTCCCGAAAACGAATAGCATTTGCAAGGGAATCAGTAAAATCAAACTTTTCGAAGTCAAAACCGTTTTAACATTCGGATAAAAATAAAGTCCTCTTCTGAATGGCAACGATCTTCTCTTCCCACAACGAATCCTATCCATAGTTTTGCTGAGGATAGTACCCTCCACTCTAATACTCAATTTCTTAGGCCACATTTACAAGACCTTAAAGTAATCTTGGATTGGGGGGCCAAAAATCTTTCTTGTCCATGTCTTCAAAATACAGTCATGTTCGCTATCGTGATAAAAGTGGGCCAAGAACAAAAAATCGTTAAATCTTGTGGGTGTTACTTTTGAGAATAACCTTAACTGGCACACATTATATCCATAGCCTCAGCAGTTTCAAAAAAAGCTTGGATTCCTTTTTCGAGCCAGAAAGTATTTCTCTTATTCTAATCTGTATACTCTGTACGTATCCCAGATCAGACCCTCTTTAGAATATTGTTCTTACGTCTGGGTAATGGCGTCTCCTACAACACTTAGCACTCTTGACTCCATCCAGAGAAGAGCTGTTTGTCTTATTAATGATCCCACACTTATAGAAAAGCTTCCTTCTCTTGCCTGAGCTACAGCTCAGGCAAGAGAAAATCAAATCAAATCAAACAAACTTCAATTAATTTTATGTTTTTTTTAATTATTTTGTTTTCTTTAATATTGATTTATCTATATCGACCTCCGATTACCTCTTGCAAGAATTACCATTAAAAATCTCGACTTAGCCAACATCGCAAAGCGAGGGTAAAATCCATAAGCACAGATGTAAATAGAAGTATAATTTTCCCCTTAAATTTCATTGTTCAAATCCTCTTTAATGATCGCGGAGGGGAGACGTGAAGAGTCTGAAATTAAGGGCAAAACCCTGAAATAGGTTTGAAAATTATTTGCCAACGAGTATACCCAGAGCCCTTTGTGTCGCCACAGAGAAAGGGAGGATAAATTTTGTGAATTCATTCCAACGTTGTTCACCGACGATTTGCTTTTTTTACTTCAAAGGGGGTTTTTGTTATGTGAGATTTAAAAAGTTAATTAAAACTACTTTTTTACGAGCGGAAGAAAAAAAGGAGAAACGTTATCGACGAGGACTTAGAGGAAGTTAGGCGTATAATATTCTACGGTTTTTTACGGATAGATAATCCAATAAAATAAGGCAGAAGTATAATACAGGAGGGGTCCAGAAAATTGTGTAAAATCTTTTGACGGGCAGGTGGATTTAAGCCAACTTGGTTCTATTTGAATTGTTTCGTTTAGTCTGGTTAAAAAACAGTCAAAACTTTTGAGCAGTATCGGTTTTTTCCTAAAGGATGGGAAAGATCGGCCTTTT
>JAHBCN010012731.1:0-25908 GCA_019359885.1 Listronotus oregonensis
AATATTTAGTAATAGTATTTTGAACAACATATGCTGTGCTTGACTCTACACACAAAATAAAGATTAAGAAGACCAGGCGTAAAAGGAAAGTGGGTATAGTCTGTCTCAAAGTATATCGTTATGGCTTTTGACGGACCATACCCCAATAAACCTTTGACGATTTTATTACCTATTGTTTTTGGGTAAACCCATTTGTTCATAAGGGCAGGGGTGGGCCAGGTATTTCTTGAGTATTAACCATTAGGCATATAAATATTTTGGCTAATATTTTAGTGGCAGTGTTGAATAACCGTGTTTACTGTGCGTTTTGAAAAGTTGTTTTAAGAGAATATAACAATGTCGCGTCGAAATCATTTGTCATTAGATGCAAAACAGGTTGTGAAAAATTTGTATGAAATCAGTAGAGGTCTAATTAAACAAAAAGCTTTAAAAGAAACCTGTCTGCTTACAAAAACTCCAATATCATCGATAAAGGATATTATTATTAGTGAAGAATTGCACAAAAGAAAAAAACGTAGTGATTTTCAATCTCACCGTATAGACAATAGTGATCAGGACCTAATAAGAAGGAAAATATATTGTCTTTATGAAAGCGGAGTTATTCCTACCTTGGATAAACTGAAAAAGAAGCTAGACGAAGACGAAACCAATATAAATATTAGCCGTGCCTCCAGAGTTGCTTGTAAAATGGGATTTAAATACCGCAAAATAGACAAAAGACAAGTAGTAATGGAATCGCACAGATTACGCACTTAGATATTAATTACCTTCAAGAAATTAAAGATATAGGTTAGAAAACAGATCCATAATTTACCTTGATGAAACATGGTTCGATACACACAACACAGTATCAAAGGATGGGTTGATTCCAGTCAAAACTGTCAGACGAAATCACCTTCAAATAAAGGAAAACGCATCACCATAATACACACTGGTTCAGAAGACGGATTGTCCCAAACTGCTTGCTGTTGTCTGCAAAGAATATTAAGGATTCTAGCTTGGATTATTATGAGGATACAAGTGCAGAACTTTTGAAAACTGCTTTTAAAATTATCTTTTAAAAAATATTTCAAACAACAGTGTTATTGTCATGGATAATGCAAGCTACCACAGCCGTCTGCTACACAAAGCACCAGCTTAATCAAGTTCAAAAACTGAAATCCAGTAATATTTGTTAGAAAATAATATTTATTTTGAATTCAATTACAAAAAAAAACGCATCTTTTGGAAGTCCTAAATTTATATGCAATTAAAAAACAATATGTATGTGATAATTTGGCTGAACAGGCTGGGCATACTCTTTACGCCTTCCTCCGTATCACTGTATGTTTAACCCCATAGAGCATTTGTGGAACCAAGTAAAATCAGAAAATGTTACACCTACTTTAAGTCCCAGTGTTATAAATTTGATAAAAAATGTAATTACTAACATACCAGTTGAGAGCTGGAAAAATTCACTACAGCACATTATAAAAATTGAGGACTCTTACATTTCTATCCAAAACAACATAAATCATATTGTAATTAATCTCAATGATGACTCTGATAGTGAAACAGAATAAGATTTAGATATTTAAATTAAAAATGTAATTATGTATAGATAATGCATTTATAAATTTATTAAAACTTTGCATATATTTAATTTATTAATGTAATTTTAAGATTATACTTACCTAAATAAACAATAAATTATAAATCTTTATATTATTAAAGTCCGACCCTAATGTTCTGTCCTTTAATACCTACTGATCCGCAGTTTTATTGCTGTAGGCAGGTATAATCCCTAAATGAAGGCAAGAGCTAACACGGTATACTTTGAGACAGACTATAACTTGGTTATTTGCTTTAAAGTTCTGTGAGAGTGGGGATACTACATGGTTGTCATATTTACGAAACGAGGCGTAATATAATATTTTTATCCTATTAAAAACAGGGTCGTATTTAAACTATATCCTGATAAAAATAGGATCAACATCGGTAAATTTGTTATAGAAAACACTTTAAAAATGGAATAATAAAAAATCTATGTTTGCATATCTTTATATCACATCACAACACATTTTTTACTATTTTATCACTGTAAATTCTTAATAAATTGTATATATATATATATATATATATATATATATATATATATATATATATATATATATATATATATATATATATATATATATATATATATATATATATATATATATATATATATATATATATATATATATATACAGGGTGTAAAAAGTATGATGCTCATGATTTTAATGGGCGATAGTGGAGCTCAAAAAGTCAAAAAGGCCAAAAACATATGGGTCAAAAGTTAACTGTTTTCGAAATATGGCCTTTCAAAGTTTAAAAAAATTGGCAACACCGCGCCTGTTTTATTGAAGCGAGTCGAAGGGTTTTTGCGAGAGTTACATATTTACACTTTTTAAGGAGATGTTTATATATATATACAAATAATAAAAATTACTTCTTGCAATTTATTTTAATATTTAATTTAAAATTAAATTTATGTAAAAAAACAACATTATTGTTTGGTTAATATTTGTAATTAAAAATAATGTACTCACCACAAATAGGCTAAATATTCACTTTTAGAGCACAAATTATTATGTTTTAAAACAGCACTTTTTTATTCTGCTTAAATAATAGGATTTCTCGGTTGCACACATCTCGTTTTCAAAACTCTTGGACACTATACTTGTAAATTTATAACATATCCGCATTTTTCCCGATTTAAAAAGAACCAAAATCTCGCGGCTGTTGAACACATAAGTAGTGAATACATGGAGTGACTCCTCCTCCTCCTCCTCTTTCAATCACATTCTAACCGCCTCCTCTTTCAATCACATTCTAAGCGCTCCCTCCTCTTTCATTCACATTCTAACCACCTCCTCTTTCATTCACATGCTAAACGCTTCCTCCGTCATTCACATTCTATCCATGCCAGCTTACGTATCACATTCTAACCACTCTATCCCTCTTTTATTTGCTGGAGAATAAAATCATGTGTGCAGCAGAATTTTGACTCAGTTTAAAATTTATAAGTACACATTATGCCTAAAGGCTCCAGAAAAGAACTAGGAAGACAGTCAATAGAAATATAGTTAAAAAAGTGCAATTGAGTGTCCAATATGTTTGGAAATTATTTCAACAAAACAAACTAGAACAAATAAATGTGTTCATCTTTTTTGTTTCAAATGTATTATGGAATGGTCAACAAAGTGCATAAAGAATATTGTGGAATGGTTTGTAAAGAAAGGCACATGTCCAATTTGCAGAATTTCATATGATCAACTCATAATTTGTGAAACTGGTGAAATAATTAAGTTGGAAAATTTAAAATTTGATGAAGATGAATTTGAAGATAGTTTGCAAGACGAACTTGCAGACTTTTTGTGTATTTAATAAGATCATCATCTACAGTAAAGCGCAGACCACTGCGAACATAGGACAATCCTAGACGATTTTGGATGTACCTAAAACCGCCGCGCCGCACGCATTGCTTATCGATCAATAATCTTCCAGCAAACAATTTCAACGCGCGTCGGCCGGTCAAGCGATCAATTCAATACCTTTATTTCTGAAATAATTCTTTACTATCGAACGCTCGACAGCTATAGTTGTACTGTTTCGATTATTTGCGACCAAAAAGTTTTTTATTATTAAAATAATTATTAATGGATGTTTACGAACTGGAAGAAAAAATTAAAATTATTGAATGGCATCACCGTGGAAATCCCGTGAGGGGAATTAGGGAATTATTTATTAATTTATTTCCAAACAGGCCGACTACCACGATTTCTACTATTCACCGAGTCATTAAAAACTTTCTGACATTTGGTTGTTTAACTCGAGAAAACATAAACATGATAGTACCCCAGAAGAAAACAACGAAAGGAAATGAAGGAAATTATGGTAGTGGCAAGCGTTATTGAAAATCCTACAATTTCCATTAATACTATTGCAGAACAGGTTGATTTGAGCAGAAGATCAGTGGGAAGAGTGCTGAAAAAAAATGGATACCGACCCTACAAAGTAAGAAAAACCCATGAAATTTTCCCTGATGATCATTTTAGGAGAATGCAATTTTGTGAAACTGTAATGGAAATGGAAAATAACAATGAAAATTTCATACGAAACATTGTTTTTACTGATGAATCGACATTTCCACTTCATGGTCGTCACAATCCTGCCATAACCCGTTACTGGTCAAAGGAAAATTTACATCGGTTTTTCGAGTTAAGGACACAATATCCTCAAAAATTAAATATCTGGGGTGGTATGTTGGGAGAAAATATGATTGGCCCATTCGTCATTGATGGTGCTCTTACTGGTCCGAAATATCTGGAACTTTTGCAGCTTCGCATTGTTCCAGAAATTAGAAGACTAGCAGGGCCAAGATTTGCAGATATTTGGTTTCAACATGACGGCTGTCCTGCTCATAACAGTGTGTTGGTTCAAGAATATTTGAATAACACTTTTACAAACAGGCTTATGACAGGACGCGGAACCATCTTATGGCCCGCTCGATCACCTGATCTCTCACCCAACGATTTTTTTCTCTGGGGTCACGTAAAATCACAAATTTATGGATTTCAGGAGAATAGGGCTAATAATCTACAAGAATTGCAATTGCAAATTGAGAATTCTTTTAGGAATATTACCCCTAATATTTTAGCAAATGTCAGAAGGCGTTTTTATGACAATCTTGGTTATTGTTTGGCTCAAGAAGGTGGTTTATTTGAGCATCTTCGATAAGTAGAAGGAGTTTTTCTTTTTTTTTTTTTGTTATTTCTATGAATGCAGATTTATTTATTTTTTTAAGAACATCTTTTAAGTTTTATTATCTATTAGAGAATTTTTTTATTTTATTAGGAAAAACTGTTTGGTTCTTAAGACCGTAGCAAACGTTTCGGTCTCGTAAACAACTAATTTTAAATTTATTGCTGATAAGAAATACGATCGAAGTCCGTCGACGGTAGCCAGCTCCTGCAACCTGCCTTTGAGCATTGCATTCTCTTACTGAAAATAAAAACGCAGTACACAACTAAAGTTGGCAGATAATTCTCCCGAATTTATCACCGCACTTCCCACCAGACCCAACCAAAAATGAGCCATGTGAGGAAACGAGACGGAAATTAAAATGCAAACCACAAAAATATCGGTATTTTAGAATTGGGTACATCCAAAATTGTCCAGGAGCCTCCTATGTTCGCAGTACGGTGCGCTTTACTGTATATAAAATAATATGGAAAAAGAAAATATTATTGAAGAAAATTTACATAATGGTGAGCAAAGTGAAGATGATATTGAATTGCAAAATTTATTTATGTTCCACATGGGTAGTAAAATGGATCTTAACAAATTTAGATATTTGCTACAGAATGACATAAATAGAGTATCCCCAATTGATGATGAAAGTGGTGATTCAGATTTGGAAGAAGAAGAAGATTTATCAGCAATTGGAATGTAAAATTAGTGTCAAGTTATGGAACTAACTTTATGCATAGAGTTTTTTGTGTTGTGCAAAATTATGTGGCTATAAAAACAATTTCAAATAATGCAATTCATTATTTGTGTCAGTACTGTTATTTTTATGAACAATTTAATTTAATTGGTATAATGGACTATCAAGTTAATACTCACATGAAAAGAAAATTTGGTTATAGCCTTAACGAACTTAAGTGTTTTATATGTGAGAACAATCTTTATCAAATATACAACCCAGAACTGTGTTTAATTTGTAATAGTCCCAATAAGACAAATATTGAATTAAATGAAGAAACATATTTACCAAATATTGAATTATAATAAATGCTTTTTATATATACTATTTTATAAACATTATTTTATAAAAACTATGTAATATTAGTTTTATTGTAATTTAGAAAATTAGGTCAAATTTTACTTTATTAAAATGTATTTCTGTATTAATAAAATGTGTGCATTATAATTAACAGTATTTCATAAAACTAGGTAATATTGACTCCATTGTTCACTTTATTAAGCTGTATTTCTGTTTAATAAAATGTGTACTTATAAATTTTAAACTCAACCATATTAGTGTTTTTATTTTTACCTTAAACCTAGAAAAAAATTGTAAAAAAAAAAAAATTTAAACTCAACCATATTAGTGTTTTTATTTTTTACCTATAACCCAGCGAAAAATAACCACAGTAGTCCCAAAAGAAAAGCATACATCAAAATAAAAGAAACACAAATCCACATCAATACATTTATTAATAAATAAAAATCAAAATAAAAGAAACACAAATCCACATCAATACATTTATTAATAAATAAAAATCAAAAAAAGAGAATTTAATAATAAATATGATGAAAAACAAAAAAAGATTTTATAACTTTTGATTCATCATTATAATAATTAAATACCCCACCATGTTACAACATTCAATCATTTTAAATTCACATCATTAAAAATTACTATCAACCATTAAAATTAAACTTAAAGTCTCTATACACTAATAAATTAAAAGTTACCTTATGTTTTAAATAAACCAATGTTTCAAAACTTAAACGTCACTTAAAAATCACTTAAAATCTCTAAACACAGGAAACTTAACTTCTAAAACTAAATTTAAAGTCACTAAACACTAAAATAATTAAATATCCCACCATGTTAAAACATTCAATCATTTTAAATTCACGTCATTAAAAATTACTATCAACCATTAAAATTAAACTTAAAGTCTCTATAAACTAATAAATTAAAAGTTACCTTATGTTTTAAATAAACCAATGTTTCAAAACTTAAACGTCACTTAAAAATCACTTAAAATCTCTAAACACAGGAAACTTAACTTCTAAAACTAAATTTAAAGTCACTAAACACTAAAAATCATTTTTGTCTCTATAACTAAGGGGCTATTACGTCTCCCCAATAATCCCGTTCCTCGGTTGAACTAATGCCATTTTCGTCGGCAGGAACAGCCTCTTGAAGACGAGGAATATATCTATGTTCCTCAACTTCATCAGTTTGCGTTGTTGAGGAAACTAAATTCACTTGTGTTGGAGGAAAAAATCGTCCTGACACAATTACAACATGGTTCCCTTGCAAACGAATAAATCTCCCATGCCAATAATTGTTATTGTTGTTGTTTTGGTTATTCATGATGTAAAATATTAGGAATTAAAAATTATCAAATGTGTCGACTCAACTGTGCTGGAGTAACTAAGTGTACTATACAGAATCGAACCTTACCACAAATTAAATAAAAAAATTAAAAAAAAAAAAAACCTCTACTACGCATGCGCAATGCTTTTAGCATACTTTCGGGGGAGCTCAACTGGCTCCGCTCGCGGCGCTCCGCTCGTGGCGCTCAGCTGGATCCGCTCGCTGCGCTCGCTCCTCCGCGCTTCGCTTGCCACTCGCTTCGCTTGCCGCTCGACTCCGCCGCGGTTTCGCTCAAGAAGCTCGCTTCGCTCGCGCGATCCCTCCGCCTGGCTAGTCTTTTTCTCTTCTTTTTCCTCCCTTCCCCTCCCTCCTCCCTCCCTCCTCCTCCTTCCCCCTCCCTCCCTCCTCCCTCCCTCCCTCCCTTCTTTCTCTCCTTCCTTCCTCCCTTCCTCTTCCCTTCCCTTCTCCTTTCCTCCTTCCTCCCCTTTCCTCTCTTCACTTTCCTTTCCTTTCTTCTGCTTTCCCCTCAAAAAAAAAAAAATGCGCGGGGGAGGGGGGTGGTGGGGTGGGTGGGGGTAAGTTGGTGGGGGTGTCATTCTCACAGAACCACTATAAAAGCGTTCATAACTTCAGTCTACTTCAAGCTCACAGTGTGTTCGGATTTATTCGTGTTTGCGGTCGTGAATTACTTTTAATTTTTGGTAAAATGTCTTTTGAATCTTCATCTGATGTGTCTAAAACTGTGATTAAGTGTGGTGAAACACCAAAAGTTAATATTTTGCAGAATATTTGTTTAAAACCGGCATCCAATCATCAAGGTAATGATAATTATCAAAATTTCGCTGATATTTCTTTCGAAGATTGTTTGTCAGACGTTGGTGTTTCCGACGAATATTTTAATCAACATCTAAACGATATTGATGAAACATATTTGGAGGAGATAACCAAAGAGGATGACTTTTTGGGATTGCAAAGTAGTCAGCTGACAATTGCGTCCCAAATGGTTAGTCAAACTGACAACAACTTATTTAATCTTAATAGAAATGACGACAGTAACGACAATAACCAAACAGTTAGTCAAACTGACAACGACTTCTTTGGTCTTAATACAAAAGACAATACAGACGACAGTGACGTGATTGATGAGACTGACGAGACTGACAACATACCGTCAAGCTGTTTAAAAAATTTAACAAACTTTAAAGAATTTTTAGGAATAAAAAAGATTAATCCAGTTCCAGAGCTTTCAGTTTCTAACACACATAGACCTGCCTTAAACATTTTAACCTTAAATGTTGCTAAATCTACTAGTAGTCAAAGTGAGGCTATACCTTCTACTAGTAGAGGATTTCAAAATTTATCTTTCTTTCTTTAAGGCAGGAAAATAAAGTACAAAATTCACCTTTATTGTCCTCACAATATGAAAACCTAACACAGCTTAGCGATGATGATGATGAAATACCTCTTCGTCAATTAACACCAAAAGAATCGCCTTTTTGTATGAAAAGTAAAATTGAAAGCTCTGAAAATGATGATTGGATGCCTCATATTTCACCATTTTCTTCTCCATCTCGTTCTCCATCTCCTAGTCTTAGAATTGACTCACCAAATTTTTCCAAAATTCTGTTTCGACCCAAACTGATTCAATACTTAAAAATTCCATTTCAACGCAAACCAATCCAATTTCTCACCAATCAAAATTTAAAAATAATAGAAAATTAAAGTCAATGCTAAAATCCATTGCCTTTAATATTGATAATTTAATGCCACAATCTGAAAATATTTCAAGACAGGAGTTGGAGAAAAAATGTAAGAGATTAAAATTTGTGTTTGACCAATTTAAGAACAGTTTTTTCTAAATTAAGTTCTTTCCGTCGTTCCCCCTCGTTTCATAAATTTTATATATTTAATGCTGTTTCTTCCAAATTTTCATTCATTTGCTAATCTCAGCACACTGTGGGTTTCACAAAAAGAGACTTGCTTAGTATATCTTAGTATATTTTCAGTAAAATGAATTGCACAAAGTGTCAAAAAACATTTACGAGAAAAGATAACATGATTCGTCATCTTAAAGGACCATGTGGGTATTTTGGTGATAAAATCAAATCATTTATTTACTGTCAGCATTGTAAAACAAATGTAAAAAAAAGTTCTTGGTCTGGTCATCAACGCTCAAATCTTCATAAAGATAAAACATGTGTTAAAAAGGATTATTGCATTGATATTATAAACTCTGCATTCCAAGAAAGAATTATTTCTTATCGAGTTCGTGCTTTGGAATTTTATGTGAATGTTATAAGTTTTTTTGACAACTACTCTTCAAAAATAATAAAGCTAATAGAAGGTGAACTCAAAAAACATGTGTGTGTAAAATTAAATATGGAACTATTTGGATACTACTTTTGTGAAACATCACAACTTCATGCTGTTAAATCTTTCAACACACCGTTTCAAGTTGTATGTAGTGGTTCGAATATAGAAGATATTGTGAATAATTTTGTTGTAATTATGGACAAAAAAGCAGATGAAATTGCAGAACGTGAATCAGGTAAATTTAATTCTATTTTGTTTATGTTGTATTAACCTGTTTTAAAATTGTTCTAATATTTAGTTTGATTAGTATTAAAAAAATAACTTAATTTAAATTTTAGTAAAAATAACTTTTTTGAATTTTTAAAATTTAAATAATCCAACTTTTTACTGTTAGTCGTTTTCGCAGCTGTGAGAGAAATATCAAACTTTTACTTATATTATGTATACATTTTAATATTTTTTATTTAAATTTTTATTTTTTCCACAACAAATTCAGTCATCTCAAAAACTAGCAACAGCAAACACAATGAAATATATCTAAATATTTTTTCTTTTTAATTTCAGGTTGGAAATTGATAAAAATCATGCATGTGGAAGTCAACATAAATCGCTACAATCCACTGAGAGGTTCTTCATACATCCCATTGCCACTTGAAATTAGTTTGAAACAAGCCACAGTCAACATTAGAAATAATGATAATCACTGCTTTCTCTGGAGCATCATTGCTGCCCTATATCCTGCAAATGGTTTGGAGACTGAAACAGATTCCTATCCCAATTTTGCAACAATATTGGACACTACAGGTTTGGAATTTCCTATGACTTTAAAAAACATTTCAAAATTTGAAAATTTAAATAATATATCAGTGAATGTTTATGGTTTAGAAAAATTTGAAAGAGACTTTAAAACTAAATATGAAATTATCGGTCCATTATATTATAGTAAATTTAAAAGAAATAATCATGTAAATTTATTGCTAATAAGTGATGATGATGGGAACTTCCATTATTGTTATATAAACAATTTGTCCAAATTAGTCTCCACTCAAATCTCAAAACATAATGGTAAAAAATTTTTGTGTGATGGTTGTTTACAATATTTCATCAGTAAAGAATTATTGGATAGACATAATAGATTTGATTGTAATTATGTAAGAATTAATTTACCTTCAACAGAAAACAGAGTTGATAAATTTGGTTATACCATACCATCTAATATTCTTAAATTTGAAAATATCCAAAAACAAATGGAAGTTCCTTTTGTTATATATGCGGATTTTGAATGTATACTTAAAAAGATAGAAAATGAAAATATTAATTTTGACGAAAACTTATCATATACTATTCAACAATATGAACATATTCCACACTCATTTGCATATTACATAAAATGTTCATTTGACGATTCAGCATCCAAATTTGAGTTATATAGAGGTCCAAATTGTGCACAAATTTTTATGAATCTTTTAGAAAGAGATGTTCATTTTATTTATCAAAATTATATGAAAACACCTAAAAAAATGATCAAACTAAGTGAACTTGAAAAAATAAATTATCAATATACAAACGAATGTCATATTTGTAACAAAACTATCGAAAATAATGATAAAGTGGCAGATCATTGCCATTTAACTGGAAAGTTTAGGGGAACAGCTCATTCAAAATGTAATTTAAATTATAAAATTCCAAAATTTATTCCAGTTGTATTTCATAACTTAAAAATTATGATTCACACTTGTTTATTAAAAAATTGTGTCAAAATAAAGAAAAAATTAGTGTTATAGCACAAAACAAAGAAAAATATATTTCTTTTGAAAAAATAATTGAAGTTGATACCTATATGGATAGAGCTTCACGCACTACAAAGAAAAAAATTTACATCTTAGATTTATAGATTCTTTTCAATTTTTGCCAAGTTCGATAGAAAAACTCTCTGATTCACTTAATGATGATCAATGTATTGAAGTAAGAAAACATTTTACTGGTGATGAAGAATTTAATTTAATCCGTAAAAAAGGTATATTTCCATACAATTATATTAATGACTTTACAAAATTACATGAACCTTCTTTGCCGGAAAAAGAACACTTTTATAATGAACTAAATGATGAACACATTTCTAATGAAGATTATCAAAGAGCAAAATATGTTTGGAATTTTTTTAAGTGTACATCACTCGGAAAGTATTCAGATATTTATTTAACATCTGATGTGTTACTTTTAGCTGATATATTTCAAAATTTTCGAAAAACTTGTATGAACACTTATAATCTGGATCCTGCACATTATTATACATTTCCAGGTTTAAGTTTTGATGCATGTTTGCGATATACCGAAGTTGAATTAGAATTGCTAACTGATACCGACATGTTGCATTTCTTTAAAAACAATGTTCGTGGTGGAGTAAGTAGTTGTATTTGTAAAAAGTCTGTTGCCAACAACAAATATTTACCAAATTTTGATCCTAATCAATCCAGCAAATATATTTTATATCTTGATGCAACAAATCTATATGGTTATGCAATGTCTCAATATCTTCCACAAAAAGATTTTTGTTGGCTTTCAGAAGAAGAAATTTCTAATTTTAATGTAATGAATATATCTAATACTTCAGAAAAAGGATATGTTCTTGAAGTAGACTTGGAATATCCAACAAATTTGCATGATGAGCATAATGACTATCCATTTTGTCCAATTAATTTTAAATCACCAAATTCTAAATCTTATAAATTAGTTCCAAATTTATATAATAAAGAAAAATATGTTATTCATTATACATTATTAAAGCAATGTATTCAAAATGGTTTAAAATTAACCAAAATACATAGAATATTAGAATTTACACAATCACAATGGTTAAAAAAATATATTGATCTAAATACAGAATTAAGAAATCAATCGAAAAACGCTTTTGATAGAGATAATTATAAATTGGCTAATAATAGCATATATGGAAAGACTATGGAAAATGTTGATAAAAGAACAGATATCAGATTAGTTAGTCAATGGTCAAAAAACAATAGAAAAGATGGTGCGGAAAATCTTATGGCCAAACCATATTTTAAAGATTTTACAATATTTTCTGAAGATTTAGTTGCAATTCAAATGCAAAAAGTTTTAGTTGAATATAACAAACCTGTATTTGTTGGATTTTCTATACTAGATATATCTAAAGTTGTCATGTACAATTTTTTTTATAATTTCCTTAAACCACTTTATAAAGAAAATGTTAAATTATTATATACAGACACTGACTCATTTATCTTAGAAATTGAAACCGCAGATGTTTATGAGGATATTAAAAGAAATATTGAACATTTTGATACTTCGAACTATGAAAAAAATAATATTTTTAATATGCCAATAACTAAATCTGTAGTAGGTAAATTTAAAGATGAATACGGTGGTACACCCATAGAATGTTTCTTTGGAACCGGATCGAAAGCTTATTGTATTAAATCATTAAAAGGTTTAACTAAAAAAGCTAAAGGTGTTAAAAAAAATAGTATTAACAAACAATTACAATTTGTTCATTACAAAGATGTTGTAGAAAATCGTTCAAAAACATATTGTACGATGTACATATTTAGATCACATCTTCACACCATGTATACCGAATTGATAAATAAATTAGCATTAACTTCCAATGATGACAAAAGATTTTCAATACCTAACGAATTTAATACTCTTGCGTGGGGTCATCAAGATATTCCTCTTTATCAGTGGTCTATGGAGCATGATGGTTGGTGACATTTTCCCCTTCCATTTACAAACCAAAGTATTTATATTAAAGTTGTCTGAAAATAAACCTAGTATCAAATAATCTTTTAAATTGTAAGACGATGTGTCTCGAGTCATTTGAAAAAGAAATTGATAATATTTCATATAGAAATTATGATAGAAGACTTTGGTCATTTAAAGGATGGAAGGGGAAGGTAAAGCCTGAAGTTTTAGCCGCTTGTGGCTTTTACTATTTATTAAAAGATGACATTTGTAAATGTTTTTACTGTGGTTTAGAAATATATAAATGGAATTATGATGATTGTCCTATAGAAGAACATTACAAACATAAGAAGTTTTGTGACTTGGTTGAATGCCTTAGTAAATTTAAGAAGATGAATGAAAGTAGTGATAAATCTTCATTAATAGAAAAAGAACATTATTTATTTAAAGATGTAATCGTTTATTTCTTTGTAATCTTTTTTATGTTTGATTTAACACATTGTTTTATTAAACATCTCTTTTTATAATTTATATTTATTGTTAAAAATTGAGTAGATAAACAACACGGTTTCAGTATCACTTTTATAATTTATGTACATTGTTAAAAATTATATAAAAGCATATGTATAAAAAATACTAAAGCAGTCTCTTTTTGGTTTTAGAATAGATATTTATATTAAATTTTGTAAGTGTTTTAATTATGTCCCCATTTATCCTTCTATATTCGGTATTAGGAAATGTTTTGTATGTGTATAATCCACCCAGGGTTATACACAGTGTTGTTTGTTTTACAAATGAAACAACATTTACATATGACAAATTTTGTCATAGTATGAAAAAAGATATAATTAATAATAATACTTTCGTATATTCATATCAAATGACAAATAATGAAATATGTAGTGACTCTTTCAAAATATTATATTATTATTCAAATAAAACAATATTCGATACTAACTGGAATAATTTTCAAAATAGTTGTTTTCAACCAATTGCAGATATTAAAGAAAAAAAACAAATTTTACTGATTTTCTCAATATTACTTTAAATAATAGTTTTTATCTATTTGATTACATTGCCTTTATTTTAAATCTTATTATATTAATTTTTATATCAACATTAGTAATTATATATTTTCATTACAAATTAAATAACTAAATATTTCGTAGGATATGGATATGTGGAGGGGATAAGTCTATATGAACGACTTTTGCAAATAAAATATTTCAGTTTTATCTCAAGTCTTTTAGAGTCAAGATGTTTTCAAACTTCTGTCAGTATGAAAAATTTTCACCAGCAGATGATACGAGTATAGTGAGTGATAATGTGCTAAATGCGAAAATATACTACTTAAATAAATCACTATCAAAATTTATAAGTGTTGGAATAAGTTTGAATGACTTTTCTCCAAAAATACAAATTGGTGGTCAAAATGGTATTAAAATTTCATTGGGAGAAGATGAATGGAAAACTCTTATAAAGTATGAAGGTGTTATTGCAAACTTCTTTTACACTAGTAATAGTAATATTTATCCAATAAAATTTGGTGATGTCACATTAAACTTTGAAAAGTATAAGGATCAACCAATGTTAAAAATCCAGAAGAATGATGGATACTATATTTTTTTAAGTTCTTCTTCCGTTGAACAATTAAGACAAATATTTGATTTGATTGACTATAGAATTCAAATTGTGAAACAACAAGATTTTAATAAATACTTTAGTGTATTTCAACAAAATTTAACTAATAGTGACGATTTATTGAATAGTGTTTACAATATATTGGACTATAAACAAAATATAAATAGTGAAAATGTTTCTACAATGATGGAGTTTTTATTGATGTATCCAAATGAACTCGAAAGAAGACTTAAACGTGGATTCAAAAAAAGGAAGTATTATGAAGAAAGTAGCCTTCAGTGAAAATAATAAAATAGTTTACCTAATTGTATGGAGCTTTGCCTATAAACAAGCAAGAAAAAGTGAATTTCAAAAACAATATTTAGATAGACTACGATTTGAAAGAAGAGTGGAAGAATGTGAAAAAATACTTTCAAAAATATTAGATGTAAATTTTAGAAAAGTAATTTATAATGAAAGATTTATTAATAAAAATTAAAATATAGGTATTTATTGTTTTATTTCTAAATAAAAGACAAAATTCATATAACATAACCTTTATTACTCTTATTATAATTATAAAAAATATAGCATATTATATTAAATCTTTTTTTAAAATCCATGAGTTATGTGTATTGTCAAATCCTAACCATTTAACATACACTTTGTTTCCTTTTTTCTTAATATTTTTTCCACCAAATATGCATCCGGATATTTTACTTTTTGTAATTCTTCTTCATAAAATCCTCCTCGAATATCTTCATTTTTATCATCCTTTAATAGATATGTGGTTGGATTAGTTAAATTCACTTTTTTATTTGAAAAATTTCTGTAGACCAATTTGGAGTATAACCTTTATAAAACGCTTCTCTATGCTTTGAAATACGAACATAGTCATTTACTTTGAATTTAGTATGTTTTGGGTCAATAGTTTTTTTATGTGTAAAAGAATTTAATAATATTAATTTTTCATTTTTCTTACCAACTTCAGAAGGTTTAAATCCTGTTGTTGAATGTATTTTGTTATTATACTTTTTTATAATTTCTGGTAACGTTTTATACCATATATAGTTACCCTGATTGCTAAAATTTTTCCACATAATACCCTTTAAAGTTCTATTAACACGTTCAACAATACTTGCTTTTAAGTTAGAAAAGGTACTATAATGATTTATTTTAAATTTTTTCATTACTTCTTGAAAATGGGTGTTGTAAAATTCTTTACCTAAATCTGTTTGTAAATTATTAGGTTTTGATGCATTTTTAAAATATTTTCCATCACCATAGCAGTTTCTTTCCCCTGTTTCGATTTTAATGGTTGAGCCCAAACATATTTTGAAAAAGCATTTATTACTACTAAAATGTATCTATATCCTTTATTAAATCTGGCATAGGGCAACATTTCAACAAGATCTGCTTGCCACAAATCATTTAAACCCTTAACAATTACTTTTCTCCTTCTATAGTTTTTTCTAGCAGTTCTATGTAATTCATTTACAACTGTTTCTTTTAAATTATTGCTCATGGTAATCAAGAGTTACTAAAATATTGTCAGTAAACGTGTTGCTTAAATAATCTAAGGAAATTATGTGGATTTACTTATTACTTTTAGCTCAAGATCATTAATTTTTAAATTTATTTTCTTATCTAAAGCTAAAAGATTATCTTTTATTTCTTTAATTGATGCGTTTAATTCTTCTCTTGCATATTTCATTGTAGCATTAAATTCTTTCTTAGAAACCTCTGTTGTCCTTTCAAGTAACTCCATCATCGATTTTATTTCCTTAAATAGTTTATCCTTTACAGTTTTTATGCTAGTTTCCAAATTTTTTATATTTGATTCATTATCTCTAATTCTATAATCATTCGAGTGTGCAAACCGTTCCACATCATGTAAACGTCTGACATTGTCCTGAATTTTAGTAGTATTTTTTGTAAGTTGATTAGATAAATCTGATTTCGCAACATTAATCATAGCAATACAAACTTCTAATAAAGATTCCATTTCTTTTGATAATTTATCTTTAATATTTTTTAGATCTGTTATAGATTCATTGGTTTGACCTATTATTGTTTCAATTTTGTTCTCTAACACCCCTATTTTATCACCATCATTTTTGTGTAATATGGAGTGTAGTTGTAAATTCCTATTAACACTCTCTATCTTTTTGGTAATATTTTCATCATTATCACGTAGTCTTTTATTTAAATTAATAATATCATTTTTTAGAATAGGTTCAAATTGTAAAATTTTATTTTCAATATTATCTAAAATATTTTTTTCAATTAATGAAGTATCGATTTTATAACGCTTAGAAATATGTCTACCAAATTTATCCAAGGTCATTTTGGAAATGTGTAAAATTATTTATTGCAATCTTTTATATAATAACATTAGCTTCCTTAATTCTTCTATAATGGAAATAATTTCATTATTGTGACCAGTATGACCTGCATTTTGAGAAGCTACAAGAAGTTTTAATCTTTCTACTAATTCATTAATATCATCAAAATACACATAGTCAATTTTTTTATTAGACAAATTTAGCAAACCTTTACCACGTGTTTTTGGTCTTTGAGGTGGTCTTATAATAGTACGTGATGTAGTTGAAATAGAAGGTAATGCTCTTGCTGTAGATTTAATAATATTTTTTTTTATAAGATATGGTTTTATTATGGTTAAATATTTTAAATCAGTTGTACCTTGTACTTGATCATTAGGATCATTATTTCTTCGATAAGCATTAGTTCTGGCAAGAATATCCATATAATTGTCTAAATCATTTTTATTAAAACCTACAGGTTCTTTATAAAATAGTAGTTCATATAATCCAGGAGTACCCACATATTCAACATCACCAATTTTTAAATTTGCATTTTTGAAATCAACTAAACTGCTACCAATTTTCCATTTTTCTGTTTCTATATCATGTGAAAAACCATATCTATGATCTAAATCACGATCTCCTTTAATTGATGAATCAACAAATCCTCTTACTAATGGATCATATCCATCTAGATATTCATTATATGCTTCTGTTCTAGTAATTTCAAGAATGTCTTGTCTTGTACGTTCCAGTGATGGTATTTCCATTATTTCTTCTTGAGTTTCAGTAGGACGTAAAATAGTAGAACTTAATCTTATACTATCATCTAGATATTCTTCATCATCATTTATGTTTTGGAATGTTTCTTCATTTTGTAAAAATGATGGGGTTAGTGATGGTAAATATTTTTTAAATATATTTGTTTTTCTTTTTTTTGGTGTTGAAAGCTCTGAAGGTATTGGTGATAAGGAAGATTCTCGTTTTATTTCTGATTTTGTATCTGTTTCTTGCTTAATTTTTTGAAATAATTCATGCAATGGTTGAATAAGTGGTTTAAATTGTCTCTCCTGTTGTATTTGAGATTCAGCAATATCCGATTTTAACTCTTGAAATTTTTTTCTAACTGCTTTACGCGTTCTAACTAATTCTCTAGCTTCTTTCTCATTCATGTTAACAATCTATTCTTGACAAGATTTATCAACATACTACAAGACCTTCAAAATACAATCCTTTTTATAAGTAAATAAATAAGTCAAACCCTTTGCGATATCTACCTGAATTAATATTAGAATCTTTATCAATTACTAAAAATCCATATTTTTCTTTCCAACACATTAAACATAAGTCTCTAAATTGTTGAAATGACATATCTACATTAACATGATCATTATAAATATGTTTTAGATTTGTAGTATCCTGTTGAAATATAATTAACAAATTTGCATTGTCTCGAATAAGTTGTTTAGGGATTGAAGAATACGTCTGACATAAGTAAAAGCAATCAGTATTTTTATGTCTTCCGAAACAAAAATAATCCTTTACTATATTTTGATTACAACAGACAATATCATCAAAAATTAATATAGAATTTTGTTTAACTTTGATAGGAGATATTATATTTTCTTCCTCTGCAGATTCATAATAGCCTATTTCTTTAAGAGGTTTAAAAAGTGCTCTTAGGTATTCATATTTTGGTTGATATAAGGATTTTGAATAAACATAAATATTTTCAAATCGTAAACCATGTGGATCTACTATCAAACTAATTATAATATTAGTTTTACCACATCCCGAGGGACCAACTACTAAACCTCTTTTACTGCTACCATTAAAAAGTTTTCCATGTTTATTAAAATTATTTTTTAATATATCATGATTTTTAATCTCAATTGAAAAAGGTTGTTTCTCAATCCTCATTTCCTCATGCTTTTCTATATAAGGCAATCAACTTTAGAAAACTAATCATTTATTCAGAGAATCTCACTTTATATAATGCTCATCCCATCAACAATTTCTTTAAAAAAAAAAAAGGAAGTGGAGTTCTAAACACTTTAATAAATAAATTGCCATTTGAATTGCATATTCCGGGTTATCAATTTTGTGGACCAGGAACTAAATTAGAAAAGCGACTACAAAGAGGTGATAAAGGAATTAATCCTTTGGATGAAGCTTGTAAGGAACATGATATTGCATATTCCAAGACAAAAGATATAAAAGGTAGACATGAAGCTGATAAAGTCTTAGCTGAAAAAGCTTTCTCGAGGTTTAGATCTAAGGACGCTAGTTTTGGAGAAAAAACAGCTGCCTTAGGTATTAGTGGTGCTATGAAAGTTAAAACCAAACTAGGAATGGGAATTAGAAAAAGGAAGCGAAGGATTAGAAGACGTAGGGGTAAGGGAATTTCATTATCTCAAGCTATTGCAAAAGCAAGAAAGGAAGTTCAAGGAAAAAAGTTTAGAAGTTTAAAAGAAAGTGCCAAATCAGCGCTTTCGGCAATAAAAAGAGTTGGACGTGTGTTGCCTCCTAAGAAACGAATAATACCAATTCCAAAATCTGGTGGATTTTTACCACTTATACCATTATTTGCTGGATTATCCGCTTTGGGAGCGCTTGGAGGAGGTGCAGCGGGAATTGCAAAGGCTGTAAATGATGCGAAAGCAGCTAAAGAGAAACTTGAGGAAGATAAAAGACATAATCAAATGATGGAATCCATAGCAGTGGGAACAAAAGGAAGCGGACTTTATCTGAAACCATATAAAACAGGTTGTGGTTTATTTTTAAAACCTTATTCAAAAAACTGTTAAAATATATACCTCGTAAAATACTTACGAATTATGATTTACTTAAGTATGTTAAGTTATTAGGAATTCCAAATTTTCGAGGTATATTTATGCGTGACAAGCTACCACATAAAATTAAAAAAAAAATGAATGCGCTATTGTAAATCTCGATGATAATAGAGGAGATGGAACACATTGGATAGCATATATGAAAAAAGGAAAAAATATAACATATTTTGATAGTTATGGTAATTTGCGACCACCACTCGAATTAGTTTCATATTTTAACAGTGATGGAAATAAAAACATTGTAAAATATAATCATGATCAGTATCAAAATTATAATCAAACCAATTGTGGTCAATTAAGTTTAAAATTTTTATATAAAAATATGTGATCATGAAAACAAATTTATTTTTCAAAAGTTTTTTTAAGAGATATGTCCTACAGTTTTGTTCTTAGTGATAATTCTCCCATACTGACTGCAGAATTTCATCCACCAATTTATTTAGATGAAGATGAAGACTATGTAATTGGTTTGATAAATTTCGAAACATTTAATGTGATTCCTAATATTGATGAATCAAATAATTCCTTTATTTATAACTTAAATGAGGTTTTTAAAATTCCACCAGGCAGCTATGAAATAGATGACATTAATAATTTAATACAAAAACATCTTGAAAAAGAACATATTAGTTTTCACATGTTTCCAAATAATAATACTTTACGCACACACATTAAGACAACGGTTCCAATAACATTTAAAAAGGGAACTATTGGAAAAATTTTAGGATTTAATGATCAAGAGTTGCAACCAACGATACATGAACATATATCTGATTCGCCAGCAGAAATTATTAAAGTTAACTCGCTAAACGTAGATTGTAGTATTGCTGAAGGATCATATTTAAATGGAGATCCTGTACATATAATTCATCAATTTTTTCCAAGTGTAGCTCCAGGCTATAAAATAATAGAATCACCGCAAAATATTATTTATTTTCCAGTCACTGTTAAAATTATAGATAAAATTATCCTTAAAATACTAGATCAAACAGGTACTCTTATCAATTTTAGAGGAGAAACCGTTACGGTAAGACTACATCTTAAAAAAGTAGATAAATAATGGTTTTTTATATAACAGATCACCAAAACAATTTGGTTATCAACAATCATATAATATAAAAAGAATCAAACAAAATCTAACCAGTAATAATAGAAACTCAAAGGAGTTAACACCTTCCAATCGAAAATTTTTACAAGAATTGGGTTTTACGGTTAAATAAACATCATAAAATGGAACATCTTAATGTTAAAGAAAATGTTTTAGTAGATGAGTCTGTGCTAAGTTGGGAATTACTTTCCTTTGATCCTTTCAATCCAACCAAATTAGGACCAAATGATGAAATACGAATATCATTGCAACAAACAGGAAAATATCCACTTCCTTGTAAGAGTGAACTATATTTAGAATTGAAGGTTACTAAAGAAGATGGTACCCCACTAACAAAAACTAATTTAATTAATAATGCACCGGCATTTTTATTTAAAGAATTAAGATATGTTCTAAATGGAGTAACTATCGACTCTGTTCGTGATATTGGTATTTCTTCTTCAATAAAAGGTTATGTATCTTTTAATGATAATGAAAGTACTAAACTACAAAATGCAGGATGGTTTCCAAAATTAACTAATCAAAATATTATGACAGATGAAAAGGGTAATGTCTCTTTATGTATTCCTCTTAAATTATATTCAGGTTTTTTTGAAGATTACAATAAAATTATTTTAAATTCACAACAAGAATTAATACTAATAAGAAGTAATGATGACACTAATGCTCTTGTGTCAATAGATGATACAGAAAAACCAAAAATTTCAATTACGAAACTTTGTTGGCGAGTTCCACATTTAACAGTTGCTATACCTCAAGAATTAGCTCTTACCAAGATAATTGACAAAAATAATGATATTTTAATTACATTTAGAAGTTGGGAACTAGTTGAATATCCTGAATTGTTAGAGGCAACAAGACATAATTGGCCAGTTAAGACTTCTACAAAAGTTGAAACCCCACGACATGTTTTAATTGCCTTTCAGAACAACAGACGAGGTAATATTAATAAAGATATGAGTAAATTTGATCATTGTGGATTAAGAAATATAAATGTATTTTTAAACTCTGAAAGGTATCCATATAATGATCTTCAACTGGATTTTAAAAACAACAAATTTGCTACTTTATATGAGATGTATTCCGAATTTCGTCAAATGTATTATAATCATCCTATTGAACCAATTTTTAGTCCTAAAGAATATAAAGATAATGCACCAATTGTTTACATTAACTGTTCACACCAACGAGATTCATTACAAACAGGTCCTGTAACAATGAGAATTGAATTTGAAACAGAGGAAAAAATTCCCGCTAAAACTTCAGCATATTGTCTTATAATTCATGATAAAATATTTACCTATAATCCATTAACTAAAATTGTTAAACAACTTTAACTTTTATCCCTACTCTTATTTCCATCAAATTTATTTAAAAATTAGTTAAAAAATTATTTAGTTATACTTGTGACTTTGGAGAGGTAACAACAGTTTTAATGTGATGAGTTCAATGAGAAATCGAAAAATTGAAAATTTTCTGAATAAATTAAAAATACTAAAACAACAAATTCAAGAATATTCTCGACGAAAATTTGTGTTTACAAAATTTGCCTCATTAAAAATATGAGGTTAGTTTTGGATATTCAAGGTTTCAAAGATGAGCGAAATAGATTTATTCCTAAAGAAATGGCTACATATGATGGAAGCAGAATTAGTCATCATATCTTTAAACAACCTTTTCCATTAAATTGTCTTTCACCAGATTTACACAAGCAAGCCACATGGTTAATGAAGAATCATCACTGCATTAATTGGACTACTGGATTTACTCCACTACATTATTTTTCAAATATCATACAACATTTGACCAAGGAAGCTGATTTTGTTTATGTTAAAGGAAGTGAAAAAGCTGACTATGTTAGGAAGTATTGTCCTAGACGTGTTATTGAACTAGATGAAAAACCGGAGCTATGTTTGTCTACACCTAAATGTTTTTTTCATTCTAAATCACCTTCTATGTGTGCATTATCAAATGTATTGTTTATGTATGATAATTTTTTTATGAATGAATAAATACACATTAAATTTATTTTTTAGTCTTTTATTTACATATAACAAATATTTTACCCATACAATAAATATAAATTTATTTACATATAACAAATATTTTACCTATACAATAAATATTATTAATAAACATTATTACTAAATATAAATATTAGACATGATCAGACAGACTTCCATGTACTACACATGCGTCAGATGTTGAAGATTACAACAATACCACATCATCTATGTCTACTATAAATTTATTTAAATTATTGTCTTATTTTTATGTTCATTTTTTTAATTATATAATTTATGGTAGTAATAAATCCTAATTTTCTAAGTTCTACAAAAAGTTTATTAATGTCTTTTGTTTTTAAAAACTCAACACAGTAATTTGAGGCTTCTTTACACATTTTTGCATGATCCATATACTCAAAATAAAATGAAAAGTCTTGCGCCTCATGCATATCATCACCAGCAAGTGCAAGGTAGCGAGAACATGCTTCAGACATTAAAAAGTCTTCATTAATTTCACTTATTACCAAATCCATTTTATTATACAAATTCCATTTGTTGTTCAGCAAAATACATCTCCACTTCTGACACGATAATTTTGTCTAACGCTTCTTGATTTTTGATATAATTTTTTAATTCACTTGCTTCACTTAGAAATCCTGTATTTAACAAACGTTGCACAAGTTCAATTTCATTTTTATTCTCATAATAATCTTTACATATTTGTACACCTTTTTCAAACCATGCAATAAGTTTTATAAGAAACCATGTTTCAGTTGTATTTTCCAAATCTGCTTTTACTTCATTAATTTTTTTTATAAGACTTTCTTCAATCGACTTAAGCTTTTCAATTAAATTAGTTGTAGTAGTAGATGACATGTGAAAAATTGAATAAACACAGATGACTAAAGTAATACTTAAATTTTTTGGATAAATTGTACACTTATAAATTTTAAACTAAGTCAAAATTCTGCTGCACACATGATTTTATTCTCCAGCAAATAAAAGAGGGGATAGAGTGGTTAGAATGTGATACGTAAGCTGGTATGGATAGAATGTTAATGACGGAGGAAGCGTTTAGCATGTGAATGAAAGAGGAGGTGGTTAGAATGTGAATGAAAGAGGAGGGAGCGCTTAGAATGTGATTGAAAGAGGAGGCGGTTAGAATGTGATTGAAAGAGGAGGAGGAGGAGGAGTCACTCTCATGTATTCACTATAAATATTTTTTTAGTCCCTAAGATGCTTTGTCCATGAAAATGTATTTTTTTTTTAAGAAAAAAAAAAACATTTTTTAAATTTTAATTTTAAACACTTTTTCGAAAACCCAACCTTAGTTAATTTAAAAATTATAGCCCGATTTTTTGTTTAAAATATGAAAAAAAATATTAGGCAACAATATTCCTATATTTATTATGGACCAAAACCCAAAAGAAACAATCCCTAAACAAGATAGTGGGGTTTCTGGGTGTAAAAGGAAAAGTGAATGTTTTGTTTTAGGACATATTTTTCCCCCTTTTATAAACCTAAAATATCTCATGAAAAAAAACAGCGTCTATATTTTATTTTTTAAAAAATTTATCGGGATTTAAATAAAAGAACAGTTAAATTAAGGGGTCCAGAACATTTTTTTTAGTCGTTTTTATTTTACAACGGGACAAAATAAAAACGTAAAGTGTATAATCCAAAAAAACAATATGTGGGGGTTTTTTTTCTTTTATTATGATGGTAAAGATAGTACAAAAATAACAGTATAAAAAGTATAAAACAAATTATATGGTTTGTACATATCAAAAAAAGCCTCCATTTCTGTAGCTTTCATAAATAATTTAATTACTTAAAACCCAAAATGCTTTTGTCGCTTAAACTTTAAAAAGTTCGTCATCCCCAAAAATCACATTCAATATCCGGATCACCAAAAAACTCCTCGGATGTTTTTCCATCGACTCTCACTTTCCCTTTTTTTTGATGGTTTTCATCGAACTAATTCCCCAAAAATTAAATGAGATATTGTAAGGGTTAATTTTTCTTTCGAACAGTTGCATCAAGTTAATTATTTAATATTGTATTTAAAATAATTAAATTTTCTATTTAAAAATAAATAAATTTAAAAATTAAAAAATGCATTTTGGTGAACTCAGAATGATTAAAAATTTTTTACTGGAGAAGTACCCATAGTATTTGGGTTTATTAAAAAATTGAGATTAAATATTGTTTTTTTCTATTTTTTTACTTTAATAAATATAGTTTTATTTATTTATTGAAATAAAAAAAGTTCTGATCTTGATCTAATATTCTTCATATCCCGAAATAAGTATTTCACAACTCCGCTTATTTATTAAAATTATTTTTAAACAAAAACTAGAAAATGATTTATAAAGTCCCGGTCAAATAAAAACCGCTCTTGAGACAGTTTAAGCTACTATTTCTTACATAGATGTGCCATGTAGTGTCGGACACATGTGTTGCTGTAACATCGAAAAAAGGATATGGCCTTTTGCCATTTTAGTAAGTATATTGTTTCCAACTTACCTAAGAAAAAAGGTTTAAAAAAAAACCTCGTGGGAAAATAAAAAGCCCATTTTAGTTATGGTTATATATTTTTTCCGTTTACTGTATTTCCTTTGCACTATGTTGAAATCAACTGCCCCGGGGATTTTAAGCTTTAAAAAATAATGTGCTGTTTTGGGTTTTTTACCATTTATTCTGGAAAGAATAAACCTGGTGGAGGATAGCCTGTGTAGGTTCTGCCAGGGGTGAAGAAAAAAACCTTACATTTTGGTGCCATTCGAAGCACTTGCAGGCTTAGGTTTACTAGGCGGGGAGGAAA